>PVKE010022718.1:0-25295 GCA_004027555.1 Craseonycteris thonglongyai
AAGCTCAGAGCGAGACTTCATCATCCTCATGAGTTAGCATCTGCTAGTGCCTGACTGATAATTTTTTTTAAATTACCATTTTAGATTTATGTATTTTTCATTGTTTTTGACACAGAGAGAGAGAAAGAGAGAGAGAGGGAGAGAGAGAGAAAGAGAGAGAGAGAGAGATACAGAGACAGAGAGAGAACTGAACTGGGGGCACTCCCCAGTTCAGCATATGGGTCCGCATGGGCAGGGGCCGGGATTCGATCCTCGGTCCCCAGTGCTGCAAAGTGAGCGCTTAACCCACTGAGCCATCCCGGCTACCCCAACCTGACTGATATTTGATGCTCACAAATGTTTGTTGAACTTTTTTTCTTTTCAAAGATTTATTTTATTGTTTTTGACAGAGACAAAGAGAGACAGAGACAGAGAGAAGAGGGAGGGCCCAGGGCAGTCTCCATAGTCGTACGTCATCAGTTTTCTTTTTTTGTTTTTTTAATTGTTTTTGAGAGAGAGAGAGAGAGAGAGAGAGACAGAGACAGAGACAGAGAGAGAACTGAACTGGGGGCACTCCCCAGTTCAGCACATGGGTCCACATGAACCAGGGCCGGAATTCGATCCTGGGTCCCGGTGCTACAAAGTGAGCGCTTAACCACTGAGCCATCCCGGCTTCCCCGTCATCAGTTTTCTACTTGGTTTTGTTTCACACAGGTGAGCGAGAACCAAAGTAGAGGCCTCCCGTATGGGAAGCACATCCTAGTTCAGCACATAGGACCACACCGGCTGGGGCTGGGATTTGATCCTTGGTCCCCAGGGCTGCAAAAGCGAAGCCTTACCCCACTGAGCCCATCCTGGCTTCCACTCTTTGAACTTTTAACCTACAATAGTCTTCACAGTCTTTTGGTTTAAAATTTGAAATCCTGGACAAATCATGTAATAGTCTCTCACATGGTGTAGTCCTGTATAATCTTAGGTGCTTTTGTTTTTTCCTCTATAAAGTGGTAATAATAGACTTGTTTTTTTTTAGTTTACTTAATCCAAACTCACTTCCTTATTTCATTAATTTTTAAAACTTATTAAAATTAAAGTTTTATTAAATTTATTGTAATGACATTGGTTAATGAAATTATATAGGTTTCAAGTGTACAATTCTACAATATATCATCTATATACTACATTGTGTGTTCACCGCCCAAAGTCAAATCTTCTGTCACCATATATTTGATCCCGTCCCCCTTTTCTACTTCCCCCCACACTACCACTCTTTCCCTTTGGCAACCACCATACTGTTGTCTGTTTTTGTTTGTTTCTTTCAGTTTTATATCCCACAAATGAGTGAAATCATATGGTTATTAATTTTTTCTGCCTTATTTCACTTAGCATGATAATCTCAAGATCCATCCATGTTGTAGCAATTGGCAGTATCTGTTTTTTTCTTATCGCTGAGTAGTATTCCATTGTATATATGTACCACATCTTCTTTATCCAATCATCTATCAAAGGACACTTTGTTTCCATGTCTTGGCCACCGTGAATAATGCTGTGATGAACATAAAAGAAACATATATCTTTGTGGGAAAATATTTTTAAATTTTTTGGGTTAGATATCCAGAAGAGGGATTGCTGGGTCATATGGTAACTCTATTCTTAATTTTTTGAGGGATCTCCACACTGTTTTCCATAGTGGCTGTACCAATTTGCATTTCCACTAGCAGTGTATATAGGTTTCTTTTTCTCCACAGCTTTTCAATATGTGTAATTACTTGTCTTATTAATAATAGCCATTCTAACAGGTGTGAGGTGGTATCTCACTGTGGTTTGGTTTCCATTTCCCTAGTAGCTAGTGAAGTTGAGCATCTTTTCATATATCTGTTAGCCATTTGTATGTCTTCATGGATAAAATATCTGTTCAGGTTTTCTGCCCATTTTTAATTGGATTGTTGGTTTTATTGTTGTTGAGTTGTATGAGTTCTTTATATATTTTAGATATTAGCCCCTATTGGAGGTGGTGTTTGCAAATATTTTCTCCTATTTGGTCGATTGCCTTTCTGTTTTTTTTTTTTTTTAAGATATATTTATTTATTTTACTGTTTTTGACAGAGAGAGAGAGATACAGAGACAGAGACAGAAAGAGAACTGAACTGGGGGAGCTCCCAGTTCAGCATATGGGTCCGCATGGGCCGGGGCCGGAATTCGATCCTGGGTCCCCGGCACTGTAAAGTGAGCGCTTAACCCACGGAGCCATCCCGTCTTCCCGCCTTTCTGTTTTGTTGATGGTTTCTTTTGCTGTGTAGAAACTTTTTAGTTTGATGTAGTCCCACTCATTTCTTTTTGCTTTTACTTCCCCTGTCTTTGAGATACAAATTCATAAAATCCTCTCTAAGACCAAGGTCCATAGTTTAGTAACTATTTTCTTCTGTGCATTTTACTGTTTCAGGTCTTATATTAATATTTAGGTTTGATCCATTTTGAGTTGTTTTTTGTATATGTTGACAATTGGCAATCTAGTTTTATTCTTTTGCATGTGGCTTCCAATTTTCCAAGCATCATTTATTGAAGAGGCTTTCATTTCTCCATTGTACACTTTGGGCTCCTTTGTCAAAAATTATTTGCCTATATATATGTTAGTTTATTTATGGGCTCTCAGTTCAGTTCTGTTCTATTGGTCTGTGTGTCTGTTTTTCTGTAAGTACTATGCTGTTTTGATTATTGTCACTTTGTATAATAGTATAATTTGAAATGAGAGAGTGTGATATCTCTGGCTTTGTTCTTTTTTTTAAGATTTATTTTTTTATTGTTTTGACAGAGAGAGAGACAAAGAGAGAGAGAGAGAGAGAGAGAGAGAGAGAGAGAGAGAGAGAGAGAAGGGTCTAGGGCAGTCTCCATAGCTGTACATTATTAGTTTTTCTTTTCCTTTCTTTCTTTTTTTTTAAGATTTATTTTTATTGTTATTGAGAGAGAGAGAGAGAGAGAGAGAGAGAGACTGACAGACAGACAGACAGAGAGAAGGAGGAGGACCTAGAGCAGTCTCCATAGTTGTGTCATTGGTTTTCTACAGAGGTTCATTCCATAGGTGAGCACGTGGCTGCACAGGGTAGGGACTGGGCCAGGGGCCTCCTGCATGGAGCTAACCCTGGTGAGAACAAAACTGGGGGTACATCCGAGTTAAGCATATGGGAACCATCCTTGCATCCCTGGAAAAATCTCCACTTGATCGTGATGTATAATCTTTTTAATGTATTGCTGTATTTGATTTGCTATAATAGTTTTTTTAGGATCTTTTCACCTGTATTTATCAACAATATTGGTCTATATATTTTTTGGTGAGTGTTATCCTTGCCAAGTTTTGGTATCACCATAATTTTGGCCTCATAAAATAAGTTCAGAAGTATTGTCTTTCTTCCACTTTTTTGGAAGAGTTTGTGAAAGATAAGTATTAAACATTCTTTGACTGTTTGGTAGAATTCAACCGTGAAGCCATTTGGTCCTGGACTTTTGCGTCTTGGGAAATTTCTGATGATTGTTTCAATTTCCTTACTGTTGATTGGTCTATTTGGGTTTTCCAGTTCTTCATGATTCAGCTTAGAAAGATTATATATTTCTAAGAACTTGTCCATTTCTTGTAGGGTTATTGAATTTGGTGGAATATAGTCTTTCACAGTATTCTTACATGATCCTTTGTATTTCTGTAATGTCTGTCATAATTTCTCTTTCATTTCCGATTTTGTTTATTGGAGTCGTTTCTTTATTTGTCGTAATGAGTCTAGCCAGAGGATTATGAATTTTATTAATCTTTTCAAAGAACAAGCTTTTTGTTGCATTAATTTTTTGTTTTGTCTTTCTGTTTTCTATTTCATTTAGTTCTGCTCTAATTTTTATTATTTCCTTCCTTCTGTTGACTTTGGCTTTATTTGTTGTTCTTTTTCTAGTTCTTCAAGATGTAATGTCAGGCTGTTAATTTGTGATTTTTCTTGTTTCTCGAGATAGGCCTGTAATGATATAAACTTCCCCCTAAGTTATCATTTTTGCTGGATCCCGAAGTTTTGATATGTTGTATTGTCATTCTCATTTGTCTCTATGTATCTTTTTATATTTCCTTTTCTTTTTTGACCTAGTTGTTCTTTAGTAGCAAGTTGTTAAATCTCCACATATTTGTGACTTTTCCTGCTTTCTTTTTGTAGTTGATCTCCAGTTTCAAAGCATTGTGGTTGGAATACACTTGGTATGATTTCAATCTTCTTCAATTTGCTGAGGCTAGTTTTGTGTTCCCACATATGGTCTATCCTTGAGAATGTTCCATGTGCACTAGGAAAGAATGAAGTCATGTTTTCTCTGATGAAAGGCTCTATTAATGTTGATTATGTCCATTTGATTTAATGTGTCATTTAAAGCTGATATTTCCTTATTGATTTTCTATCCATAGCTGTCAATGGGATGGTTAGGCCCCCTACTATAATTGTGCTTTTGTCAGTTTCTTCTTTTAGTTCTGTTAGTAGCTGCTTTACATATTTTGGCACCCCCCAATTGGGCTCCTATGTATTGATAAGTATTATGTCTTCTTAAAGATGTATTTTTATTATTTTTTAACAGAGAGACAGAGAGAGACAGAGAGAAGGGGGAGGGCCCAGAGCAGTCTCCATAGTTGGCATTAGTTTTCCATATAGTTTCACTCCACAGGTGGGTGCGGGCTGCACAGGGCAGGAACTGGGCCGGGAGCCTCCCGCATAGGTCCCAGCAAGAACTGAACTGGAGGCACACCCCAGTTCAGCATATGGGTCCCTATGGGCCGGAGCCGGGATTCTATCCTCGGTCTCCGGGGCTGCAAAGCGAGAGCTTAACCCACTGAGCCATCCCAGCTTCTCCTGTTATGTCTTCTTGCGGTATTGTTTCCTTCATCATTATATAATGTCCATCTTTGTCTCTTGTTATCTTTTTATCTTGAAATTTATTTTGTCAGATATAAGTATGGCTACACCTGCTTTTCTCTGGGTGCCATTTGCTTGGAGTTTTGTTTTTCACCCTTTCACTTGGAGTCTGTATTTGTCTTTGTAGCTGAGATGTGTCTTCTGAAGACAGCATATGGTTTTGTGTTTCGACCCAATGTGCTACTCTGTGCCTTTTTATTGGTGAGCACAATCCACTTACCTTTAGGGTAATTACTGATATAGGAGAATTTCTTATAGCATTTTTTTTTCTTTTGATTTCTGGTATCTCTGTGTCTCCATTGATTCTTTTTCTTATGTTTCTGTTTGTTACTTTAGTTTGGTGGTATTGTATGATGTTTCCCCTGTTTCCTCTTTTTTTTCTTGTCATGTGGATAATAGACTCTTTGGATTAGTGTAAGAAGCTATATATTTACTCATATAATGTTCATAGCATAGTGCCACCACATGGTAGGTGTACGCTTTGTTAATAGTAGTACTTAGTGGCTTTCAGCCTGAGTTTTCTGAGTTTCTTGGAAGTGTTTCAAAGAATTCAACAAACAATTAAAAGAACTGAAATAAAACCCCTTATATACACAAATGTCTTAAGTGTCATATTGTAATGTGTGGGATAGCATCACTGTGTCACCTTGTGCTGCTATGTTACTTATTTTTCTTTGGACTTCTGATCACATCTATACATTTGTATATTTTTCTTCCCCCTACATTTTATTATGAAAAATATTCAGTTACATTTGAGTAATTTTATAGTGAATGCCTGAATACCCACCACCTAGATTCTGCCATTACCATTTTATTGTACTTAAAAAGAATCACATATTAATCCACCTATTAATCTCATTTTTGATGCATTTCAAAGAAATTGCAGACACCAGTACACTTCTTCCTAAATAGTTCAGCATGCAGTTCTTTATCTAGACATTAATATTTGCTCAGTTTTTTTTTAAGATTTATTTTATTGTTTTTGACAGAGACAGAAAGAGACAGAGAAAAGGGGGAGGGCCCAGAGCAGTCCCCATAGTTGTACATCATCGGTTTTTGACATGGTTTTGTTCCACACAGGTGGGTGGGAACCATGCAGGGTGGGACCTGGGCTGGGGGCCTCCCACATGGGAAGCACATCTCAGTTTAGCACATGGGTCCACACGGGCTGGGTCCAGGATTCGATCCTCAAGCCCTGGGGCTGCAAAGTGAGTGCTTAACCCGCTGAGCCATCCCGGCTTCCCTTGTTTAGTTTTTAAATGTAAAATTTAGATCCATAGAAACACAAATCTTAAGTGTACATTTGCTGAGTTTTGACACATGCATATACGTGTAACCCAAGCTATCAAGATATTACGCAAATATTTCAAATTCTTGCAGATGTGTTATTGTTTGGAAGGAAGGTTGCTGGAGAATGCTGGCCATTGTTTAGAGGGTATAGCACCTGTCCTGCAGTATAGCCATGAGAGGAGGTCCTAGCAGGCACAGAGGATGCAGCACCCTTCCTCAGCAAAGGCTACCCCATAGGGGAGCCCAGCTCATTATACAGTAACTGTTATGTCATCACAGGTGACAATGGGACACAATTCCATGATAGAATACTGTCCTTTTTTAAAAGATTCTTTCTCTCTTTTTCTTTCTTCCTTTCTTTCTTTCTTGTTTTGAGAGAAGAGAGAGAGAGAGAAAAGTGGGGAGGGCCCAGAGCAGTCTCCATAGTTGTACATCATTAGTTGCAACATTGTTTCATTCCACACAGGTGGATGTGGGGCCATGCAAGGTGGGAACCCAACTGGGGGCCTCCCGCATGGGAGGTGAGAACCTTCACCACCATCTCAGCAGTTACCAGTTGCACTGCAGTTCAGCATATGGGTTTGCACAGGCCAGGGCAGCAATTTGATCCCTGGACCTTGTGGTTGCAAGGTAACCTATCCTGGCATCACCTACTGTCTTTTTTATTGTTTTTGACAGATATAGATAGATAGATAGATACAGAGACAGAGAGAGAACTGAACTGGGGGCACTCCCCAGTTCAGCACATGGGTCCGCATGGGCAGAGCCGGGGATTCGATCCTGGGTCCCCGGGGCTGCAAAGTGAGTGCTTAACCCACTGAGCCATCCTGGGTTCCCCACTACTGTCTTATATATAGTGTTTGTGTCTTTAAAATTAAATGTTTTTCAGACTTCATATTTTTGTTAAAGGCTGTGAGAAGTTGTTAGAGGTTATTAAGAATTCAACTTAGAAGAAAACTGCTTACAGTTCTGCTTTTCACATTTCTGCATAAGTTAACTTAAAATATTTCTTGTGATCATAAAGCAAACTTAAAAAAATAATTTTTGCTACCATTTGTTACTACTCATCTACATAAACCAGAATATTTCCATGTACCCCTGCCCCAGAAGGAGGAAAACAGATGTTGACCCTAGTGAAAGACGCAACATTGAATTTCAATTTTAAAAATTAGAATGTCCACATATATCTTATAATAAATAACTGTAATCAATGTGAACATCTAATATAAATTTAACTCTATGGGAAGCCAGGGTGGCTCAGCAGGTTGAGCGCTCGCTTTGAAGCCCCAGGGACTGAGGATCGAATCCTGGCCCCCGCTGTGTGGACCCATGTGCTGAACTACGGTGTGCTTCCCATGTGGGAGGCCCCCAGTTCAGTTCTTGTCTCCCTGGGTCAGCCCCTGGCTCAAGGGGGCCATGCCTCCCATGCAGGAGGCCCCTAGCCTGGTTCAGGTGCTGCGCAGCCCCTGCCCACCTGTGTAGAACAAAACCATGTCGAGAACTGATGACATACAACTATGGAGACTGCTCTGGACCCTCACCCTTCTCCCTGCCTCTCTGTCTCTGCCTCTCTCTGTCAAAAACAAACAAAAGTTTTTTTTAACTCTAATAAAATACTACTTTGTATGCTATATTTATTCTAATAAAATACCACTTTGATTTGGTATTTGCTATGAATTGCATTTGGTCCTGCTTCCACAAATTTTGGAAGCTGGCCTTAGTTTTTAAATTGGGCCCTGTGGAGCCTGGTGTTTCTTGGTGCCAACTAAGGGCCACAAAGGAGCCCAGGAGAAGCTAAGGGCCACTAGTTGGGCTGTTTACCACCACTGACCCCTCCTCATGATTGATACCCCACACAATATGCTGTTTGACAAAGGGTTCTACTTCTAAGAAATAAGTGGAAAAATATAGCTCTAAGGCAGCAAAATATTAATTTAATTTAATTTTTTTTTTTTACCATATATAGTTCAAGGGCTCAATAGCCACATCCTTCAAAACCAATCTAACAATATGTAGTTAATGGGAAACATCATCAGAAACTAGTGTGACATGTTGGAATGGCAAGGCCTTGAAGCCCCATCTGGTCCCAGAATTCTCCCTTCTACAGCAAGTTTGAGGACTCAGTGAGATCTTGCATGGGGATCCACTGGGATTCTCAACTCAAGGGAGTAGTTTTTCTGAAAGATTTAAAATATCCATTTAGGGGAAGCTGGGATGGCTCAGTGGGTTAAGCGCTTGCTTTGCAGCCCTGGAGCCTGAGGATCGAATCCCGGCTCTGGCCCAGGCGGACTCATATGCTGAACTGGGGTGTGCCTCCAGTTCAGTTCTTGCCGGGACCTATGCAGGAAGCTCCCGGCCCAGTTCCTGCCCTGCGCAGCCCTGCGCCCACCTGTGGAGTGAAACTATATGGAAAACTAATGCCAACTATGGAGACTGCTCTGGGTCCTCCCCCTTCTCTCTGTCTCTCTCTGTCTATCTCTCTGTGTGTCAAAAAACAATAAAAATAAATCTTAAAAGAAATAAATGAATATCCATTTACACAATGCCAGGATAGCTCAACAGTTTGAGCGCTTGCCTTGCAACTGTGAGGAAGGGGATCGAATTTCAGCCTCAGCCTGTGCAAACCCATATGCTGAAGTGTGGTGCAACTGGTGACTGCTGGGATGACGGTGAAGGTTCTCACCTCCCATGTGGGAGGCCACTGGCTTGGTTCCCACTTTGCATGGCCCCACATCCACCTGTGTGAAATGAAACTATGTCACAATTAATGATGTACAACTATGGAGACTGCTCTGGGCCTCCCCCCTTTTCTCTCCATCACCTTCTCTCAAACAATAAAAATGAAAAAAATCTTTAAAAATCAATTTACATAGTGTCAGATAATAGAAAAAAAAAATTGATGTCTGCCCCTGGTTCCTGGCACAGAGCGCCTGAAATGCTTATCATTTCCTAAGTGATAGTGATAAGAACTCTAGGAGCATCTTTTGTTCTGTTTGGTCTTTGACCCTAGTTCCTGACACTGAGCTCCTAAATCCCTTGGAATATCCTGGGTAATAGGGTGTTATTGTTCTAACGAGGTGAGCCAGGGTGGGCTCCTGAATGGGATGGCACCAGAAAGACCAAGCCAAAGCCATGACTGCAGTTCCACCTCCCATTCTCCAGGAAGGGAAGAGGGGCTTGGAATGAAGCCCAGGTGATGATGCATCATGTTTACCTAATGAAGCTTCCACAAAAGTCCCCAAAGTATAGGGTTTGGAGAGCTTTCAGGTTGGTGAACACATGTAGGTACCAGGAGGGTGATACATCTCAACTCCCTGGGAACAGAAGCTCCTGTGCTTGGGACCCCCACCCACACCCCCAGACCTCACCCTATGTATCTCTCTTTCAGATTGTTCATTTGCACACTTTATCACTTAGCTTAATAAACTGGCAAATGAAAGTGTTTCCCTGAATTCTGTGAACTGCTATAGCAAATAATCAAACCTAAGAGGGAGGATATTATGGAACTGCCGATTTGAAGAGAAGTTGTGGGCAACCTGGGAACCTACTATTTGCAAGTGGCCTCTGAAGTGGGGGGCAATCTCATGGGACTGAGCCCTTAACCTGTGGGTCTGACACTGTCTCCAAGTAGATAGAGTTAATTTTCAGCATAACCAGCTGCTGTCACAGAGAATTGCTTGGTGAGGAAGCCCCCCCACCCCTCCATCTGGTATCAGAAGAGTTGTGAGTGTGGTAGTTAGTAGGTGAGACTGAAAGAGAGACACAGAAGGAAAAGTATACATTTCCTACTCACACAGAAACATTGGTGCTAAGCAGCCCTCTCAAAAATTCCTTGCAGGACAAGAGTTTCCAAATAAGCATAGAAGAAATGGATAAGCAGGAGTTGACCAACTTATACTGAGATAGTTGGTGTCCTGTCACTAAATTTATTCTTCGTACCAAAAGAACAAGTTACTCCCCATAAATGAACATTTCCAACTCCATAGGTCAAGAAAAGAAAACTGAAAATAAACTTGACTAAAAATCAAAATCAAAATGAGAGTTCAGAAGGACACATATGAGCACCCAGGTGTTTGAGTATATATTTAATGAATTGAATAGTACATTTATTTTTAAATGTCCTGCAAAAAATCAAATTTGGAGTTGAAACTTCATTTTTGCTAATAATTTTCAGATTGTCTTGAAAGCTTAGATTCAAGGACTCAAGAGCTATGAGATCCAAATCTGTGCTGGAGAGTAGATATGGTCACCAGGACTCCTGATAGGCAAAGGCATATGAGACATAGCAAAACATCACTTTACCTTTCTCATTGCTCTTTTCCGTTTTTCTGGGATATTCTGTCTTTGAGAGTATCTAAAACCAATTATTCAAATAGATGTACTAGTACCTGAGGCTCTTGTCATGTAAACACATTGATACAAAGCATACAAATTTACACTCTAAGTTGTAGTTTCAAGTTACATTAAGCAAAGACTGATTTTATAAACCTGTTCTAAAGATTCAGTTTTCTCTGATTTTTTTTCTCCCAAAATAGCTGTTTCCATGGCTACATAATCACTTATTAGGACTTAGAGGAAATGCATTTTGGGGGATAATGCAGTAGAGATCGTTTTTAATGTTCACAGTGGGAACTAGGGAATTGTGTGTCAAGTATAATCTCTGGTCATTTGCACAGCTTGCTTGATGCTTCAAAGACACTCATTTTTACCAAAAGTACAATATTGAAAGCTCAGTTACAGTGATTGTTCCCATTCTTGTTGTCATGTCAGTACTGCCGTGGGACAATGTAGTCTGGCTGCCCTGGCCTTAATGCAGCCTCTGTTCAGGGACATGGATGTGGTCACTGACTGGCCTATGGGGCAGTGTGACACTGTGGGAGACAAGGCTAGATGGGGACAGATTGCTTGACTATTAGGAAAACTGATTTCTCCTGTTTTCTCTGGGACCTGGCCTGCAGATTATGGAGTGGACTTGTTAGTCAGGAGCAAGGGACAAGAGGAGAAGATAGGGAAAAAGAAGTCAAAATGCCCAAATAGCAAGAAAAGAGGAGCTGGTCTCCACAGTGTCTGTGACTCAGTAGTGGCTTCCAAGAGACTCAGAACAATTTTTTCTTTTCTTGAAGCTTCCTGAGCAAGTTTCCACTCCTTGCATACCCAATAGTGTAACTCAGACCTGGACAGCTTTTTCATTTTTATACCATAGACGCTTTATAATTTGGGAGCTTCCATTCACATGTATGTGTTTGCAGGCTTGGAGTGCAGCATGTACCTGTGGCTGGTAGACTATGAAGAAGGAGGCCTTACAAACGCACATTGAGATGTTCACCTGTTGTTGACAAGAGAAGCCCTGGCTCCATGAGGAGACCACCTCCTCACCAGTCCTGACCAGTGTTCCTGTTGCTTTTCCTGCCCTGGATCCTTTCTTTTTTTTTTTTTTTTTTAGATTAAAACGTAATTCACACAACATAAAGTTCACCACTTTGAAGTATACAAGTCAACAGTTTTTAGTATATTCACAAGTTTGTGCAACTACCACTATTATCCAATCCCAGAACATCCCCATTATCCCCAAAAGAAACCCAGTGTTCATTAGCAGTCACTCTCAATTGTCCCACCCCAAGCTCCTGACTACCACTAAGTTACTTTTGGTGTCTATGTATTTGTCTGTTCTGGACATTTTGTATAGATGGAATTATATCATAGGTGGCCTTTTGTGTGAGGGTGCTTTCACTCAGCATAATGTTTCAAGGTCCATTCATGTTGTAGCATGTGTCAGTGCTTCATTCTTTTTTTATTGCTGAATAATATTCCACTGTGTCATGTATCACCTTTTGTTTATCCATTTGTCATTTGATGGGACATTTTGTTTGTTTGAACTTTTTGGCTATTAAGAATAATGCTGAGGAAGCCAGGATGGCTCAGTGGGTTAAGTGCTCACTTTGCAGCTCCAGGGATCGAGGATCGAATCCCGGCCCCGGCCCGTGTGGACCCATATGCTGAACTGGTGAGTGCCTCCAGTTCAGTTCTTACTGGGGCAAGACCCCGGCCCAGTTACTGCCCTGTGCAGCCCCGCGCCCACCTGTGGAAAGAAACTATGTGGAAAAACCAATGATATACAACTATGGAGACTGCTCTGGGCCCTCCCTCTTCTCTCTGTCTCTGTCTCTGTATCTTTCTCTGTCAAAAACAATAAAAAATAAATCTTAAAAAAAAAAAGAATAATGCTGCTATGAACATTTGTGCACAAGTTTTTGTGTGGATATACTATGTTTTTAACTTTCTTGGGTATATATCCAGGAGTGAAGATGCTGGGAACCTCTGTGTTTAAGCTTTTGAGGACCTGCAACGCTGCCCCTTGATTCTTTTTTTTAAAGTTTATTTATTTTATTAATTTTTTGACAGACAGAGAGAGAGAGAGAGAGAGAGAGAGAGAGAGAGAGATACAGAGACAGAGAGAGAACTGAACTGGGGGAACTCTTCAGTTCAGCATATGGTTCCGCACGGACTGGGGCCGGGATTTGATCCTCAGTCCCCAGCGCTGCAAAGTGAGCACTTAACCCACTGAGCCATCCCGGCTTCCCCTGCCCCTTGATTCTTAATCAGCAGCTCAAGCTTAACAGAATTTCAGCATCACTGAGAAGTACCTCTTCCCCAAAAATATTTTTATGTTTTCTGCCATGGGAGAAGCTACTTTAAAAGGGCTTAGAATGACTCCCTTCACAACGAGCACTAAGGTTCAAAATCAGTACTGTTGAGCAAGGCAACACAGTAACTAGATTCACATCAAGATGGAAGTCAGCTCTTTTCTCAGAACAATTTAATGAGAAGAAGAAAACACGTCAGAACACTGGAATTGTGAGAGGGGAAAGAAGAGGGGCTCCAGAGTGTCAATGTGGAGTGGGGTGGGGTGTGCACTTTTAAAGGGACAGACACAGCTTTTCTATCAGTACCATATTGAATATGGGGCTTCTGTTCTGCCAGTTCCTTTATTTCAAATAGCACTTACTGAGTACTGACTTTATGTAAGAACACTCACCTAAGAGCTGGGCATTTAAGGATGAATTAGACATTCCCTGAAGAATTAAAAATCTAGTGGGCTGGACAAGATGGCCAGAGTACCATGGTCCTAGGGCTTTGTCTGAGATCATGTCCCTTCACTAATTTGACATTGAAATGCCCTTTATTTTATGAAGGGATGGTGGTGGGAGATGGAAGCAGCTTATTGTCCTTTAACATATTACTTTGCAACATAAAAAAAATGTGTCAGCCATTTGTTGGTCTAACAAACGTTATTAAAATATTACTTGTTCTTGAAATCTCTCACCACCACCCATCAAAATCTGAGTATAGAGGAAAAACAAGATAGTTATTAAGAGACAAAAGTTATAGATCCAACTTGATTCCCATGTGTATTAAAATAGATTAAAAAAAGCGAAGTTGGAGGAGTTACAATTAACGGACATAGTGAGGTCTAGAGGGGGAGCTGGTTTCTTTGATTCTGCTACGCCCAGACTTAGGAAGCAAAAGCAAAGCTTTGGGTGCCTCATTCCTGCCAAGCTTGGAAAGGGAGTCTCGACCTCACGCTTCAGAGTCTCACTCACAAAGTTTTTATCTGTGGCTCTTGGTAAGATCTGAATCCTAACTGCTTATTGTCATGGCTCATACTACTACTTCTTTTTTTTGAAATTTATATTTGCATATTCTATTTTAATTTCAATCATCAATTCTATCACTATGGTAATGTGAGAATAAGAATTAAGTTGTCGGTTCCATTTTGTTTCTAAGAAAGAAAAATTCCTAATTCGACATTGAGCAGCACTATGATGTTCCCTTCTGACATCTTTGCTCAAGAAATACTGGAGAAGGATGATAAAGCATATTCCACATCTATTTTAAATGCAAACATATATAAATTTCAATATTATTATGAGCTGTGCTAGAAATTTCAGTTGTTAGCATTATTTTAGTACTATATCCTTCCCATCTCGAAAACATTGTGATTTAGCATATAATTCTGCCATGGCTTTGAAATGATTGTGAAATTGACATGTTAGGAAAAGAACACATAAGAGTAAGAGGGAAGATAAAACCCTTCAGGAAGAGGGGAGCCTCCTGGGACACTCTTAGACTGGGTTTGAGAGCCACTGGGAACCTTTCCTCACACCTACCCAAATCGAAATGAGCCCAGCTCTCATGGACTGAATGATCCAGCTGTGGAAAGAAAGCAAATGTACCTACCAAATGACATGAGCGCAATCACAGCAATGTCTTCACAAGTATAAATTTAAGGACACAGCCAATGTAAAAGGGAATGTGATTTAAGGTAAGTGTTGAAAGAACTGTTAAGCATGGAAGGAAATGAGAAATTTTAAATACTTTTCCAGTTAATAAAAATTTTTAATTAGTAAAGCGTTTCTTCTAGCATAAGCAGTGGAGGCTCATTAAACTTTGATGGTCATTTCGGGGTATGTGGGGCAGGTCTGTGCTGTACCTCTCCATTTCACTCTGTCCTGTGGAGTTGAGGATATAGCTGCTGCTCACCAAATGTTCTAGGGCTGGGGGTGGGAGTGGATGTGTGTGTGTGTGTGTGTGTGTGTGTGTGTGTGTGTGTGTGTGTGTGTGTGTGTGTGTGTGTGTGTGTGCGCGCGCATGCGCACACGTGCGCACGGAGGGGGCAGGGTGTAGCCACTTCTTGGCTGAGATAAGAAAGAAACTAAGTAAATCTCTTAGATATCCCTTTGGCACAGCAAACTTAACTTTTCTAAATCGGGGCTTGATATCTTCCTCTGTTCTTCATCTCCTAGGTTTCCCCATTTCAGTTAACGGCACCAGGACCTCCCGTGTTGTCATTCTTGATCCCACCTTTCCTCTGTCTCCCTCATCTGGTCCACCACCTAGTTCTGTCCCTTCCGCACCTAGAGCTCACCTCAGTGGCCACCACCTGACCCAAAGCACCGCCCTGGGGTCTCTGACTCCTTTTGTTAATGCTCCATACAGAAGCCAGAGTGACCCTGACAAGCTCACTCATAAAGCTGAGGGTTGCTCATTCCATTTGGAAGAAAATCCAAGTTCCTTCGCACAGCCTTCAGCACTCAGGAGGGTTTGGCTACACTGACCTCTCTCACTTGTTTATGGCCACTTTTCCATTACCCACGTCTCCTCTTGGGGTCCTTGCCAATGGCCCCAATCAGTGACTGTCACAAGGTGATGGTGCCTGAACTCTTAAGGATGAGAAAGGGCTGGGGGCAGCTACACAACTACCTTCTCCATGAGATCAGTATTGAGCACAACTCCATTAGCTTCAAATATTGTAAATTCCCAGATTTTATGCTTATGGACTCTCTTCTGCACATATGACTTTTAAGAGTTACAGACTAAAAAATGTAAACATTCTCATTTCTTGCTGCCCAGAGAGTCACATAAAACAACCAGTTACAGTTTTTGTTATCAAAATGGCAAGCACATCTAAAACTTCTTGATTAACCTTCTCCTTGGGGACCACTATTCTCTAGTAGATATAGAATGAATCTATAATAGCAAAAAAAAAAAAAAAGGAAAATAAGCAGTTTAGGGAAAAATAATCAGCTAGCTGTGGTACCAGACTCCATTAATTATCTCTTATTTCACTTCATTACATTTTCCATTAACTATTTATATATTATTTTAATTACTGTCCACTTTCAAGGCTCTAATCTAATCTACTTCTAATGTGTATTACTTATTACTTTTAGGAGCTTGAGCTTCATTGCAGATGTTGATAATATTTTAAAATTTAATGTAGGGGGCCCTGCTCCAAAATTTAAATATTATAATGAATATCTAAGTACATTATAATGTATGCATATGTTTATAACCCCATAGAAACAAACAGAAAAAGAACGGAACTAAAAACAATGATCAGCATAAAATGAATACAACATGCTTCTGTTTCTTCCCTGAAACTGATTCTTACTGGAGTTTCAATTTTCCATCTATTAAATATGCCACATTGTAAAAGTTGATTTCTGTGTTAAGATGTTAATTATTTGTTCCTGGCATTCAAGAGATGTCAGTAATCCTGGAAGGGCAGCACAATTGTGCATGCAACCCCATCTTCAAAGGGGCCTGGGCCTGGCTCAGAGCCGACTTACTATTGTGCACAGTCGATCAGCTGATACTCATTTGACCTCTCAAAGCACGCCTTCACGCCTTCATCATCCCAGAGTTTCTTCACATGGTCAAAGAATTCCTAAAATTTCAAAAAGTTACAAGTAAGAGAACACATGTGTTATTAATATAATCTTTCAAAAAGTTAAAAATAAAAGAAACTGCCCCCCAAATTTTGCAGGTAGCACATGAGTTATTTTTTCTTTGTGAAAGTCTATACAGTAAAATGCACAGATCTTGCATTCAGTGTGATGAAAAATGGATGCATTTGTGTTATCGCTCACAACAACTTGTCAAACATTCTTATCATTCCAGAAAGTTCCCCAAAACAAAAATTACAAGTTAAAAGTTAATGTCATTCATTAACTAGAAATACAAATAATTATTGTAAAGTTCCTAGTAACTCAGTAACTTTACTAGTGGAACTGCCACTCCAGCAATGAAAAACATATGTCTATACTATTAAGTTCTGTTTTAGCTGATATCTTTAAAATTTTCTATGTGAGCCATGATTATGAATACATAATCATGAATACATAATACATGGGCTGTCTGGAAAGTAGCCAGCCATGTATTATAATATGAGAAATAGAGGCATCTATGGCTGGATTTTTTCTAGTCAGCCCTCATAGATATGGTTGAGCAGATGGGTTAAATTTATGACAGAAGCATAGAAAGAGACCTTTAAAATCATACTCTTTGGGAATAGTAATTATTTTTTGGCATTTTAAAAAAACTATGACTTAAATGTGAACTGTGATTTCTGATTCACTCAAATCTGTGTGGGCACAGTGCTCAATTTCATCCACGATGATAGCAGCATTGTCTGAAACCGGAACATTCCTTATCTCAAAGTAAAATGGCTTTAGTAATTCATATTTCCAAAATTACCCAAATTAACTTAGCGCTATGGAAACAAATGACTATATATTAGCTGCTGACTATAAATTTTCACAAAACACTTTGTTAGAATATTTACATGTCTCCCCACATCAGTCAGTCATTTGCCCCCGGTGGCAACCCTAGGAAGCACCCATTTTCCATCTTAGATCTGCACAGAAGGGTCTGGGGCTGCATGACCATAATAAGTAGCTGAGGCCCTCTGTTCACCATGGCTGCCACACACCCTGAGACTCAGCATAGATTCTGCGGAGGAAAAAAACTAAGAGTTGCTATTTTTCTCAGGGATTCACAAGGATGAATCCAGGTATTGTGGGGCCCAAGGCTTATACAATTTGGGGGCCCTCTTTGAAAAAAGAAAAACAAAATTATGAATACAAATTAGATACAAAATCTTGGAAGGGGAAGTACGAATGAAGGGCCCTGAACTTAAGCTTCTTTAGGTTATACATCCAATTCTGATTTCCCAGTATCAGGAATAATATTTAAAGTTATGTCACATGTCTCTATATCCATTGTTTGTTAGTCTGTCTGTCATCATCATCAACAAATCCAAACTATTCACAGTTTACAATGAAGCAACATTCTCCATATAAAGTAGAATAACTGAACTCCTGACTTTTTATCTTGTCTCCCTAAATTTATGCTGCCTTTTGGAATCTCCCACTGTTAACTCCTATGTAGTGGTTTGTAGGCTTTCCTTCGAAGAGCCATGTAAACACACACACACACACACACACACACACGCACACACACACACACACACACACGCTCCCCACCCCCACAATGCCAGAGAAATACTCTATTATGCTATTCTTGAGCTGGTCTTTGCAAATAGACATAACCCCCAAGTCATGGCGCTATTCAGAGTTGAGCTTTATCTCCGTCCAACCCCCAGCCCACCACTGTAAAACCCTGTTACAGTGGTCCCTTGAGTACAATTCCCGCCTGTCTTTAGCAAGTGTCAGAATCATTTTTTTTCTTTAAAAGTCTGAGCTAAAGCCTTTGAGACAGAATTAGAGAGGAGTGCTTGACCCAAGAATCAAGCTGCACGATTTCTAAGGTACATGTTGATAACAGCAGTAGTAAGGCAAGAATTGTGGGCACTGTGATTTTAAAATAGATGCTTTGGATACCACCAAAGCAACATCAAAGCAACAACAGTTTCTCTTGGTTTCAGCTTCCTCATTGGTAAACAAAGATGTTGGACTAGAATATAGATGGGTTCCTAAGATTCTCCATGTGTACTTTTTAAAAAAGATTTATTTTTATTGTTTTGATAGAGACAGACAGAGACAGACAGAAAAGGGAGGGCCCAGATCAGTTTCCACAGTTGTAAGTCATTAGTTTTCGATATAGTTTCACTCCACAGGTGGGCACGGGGCTGCACAGGGCAGAAACTGGGACGGGGTCTCCTGCACAGGCCCCGGCAAGAACTGAACTGAGGGCACAGCCCAGTTCAGCACATGGGTCCGCATAGGCTGGGGCCAGGACTCGATTCTCAGACCCTGAGGCTGCAAAGTGAGTGCTCAACCCGCTGAGCCATCCCGGCTTCCCTCCATGTGTACTTTTTAAGGGGTTTTGAAACCTGCATGGAAAATTCCAGGGACACTGCTGCTGTTGCTTCATTAACATATTATTAGGGAAAAATTCAAACTTACGAAAGTAGAGAAAATGACTCCCCAAGCACTCATTACTCAGCTTCCGCATTTATCAACATTCTTTCATTTATCTCTATTTCATGCCCTTTTCCCCACCTTCATTATTTTGACTGAGAGAGAGAGAGAGAGAGAGAGAGAGAGAGAGAGAGAGAGAGAGAGAGAGAGAGAGAGAGAGAAGGGGGAGGGCCCAGAGCAGTTTCCATAGTTGCACATCATCAGTTTTCAACATGGTTTCATTCCACACAGATGGGCGAGGCCCTGCAGGGCGGGAAACAGGTCAGGGGGTCTCCCGGATGGGAGGCATGACCCCACAAACTGGGGCCAAACTGGGGTCCTCCCACATGGGAAGCTCACCCTGGTGAGAACTGAAATGGGGGCCTCCCGCATGGGAAGCACACCCCAGTTCAGCATATGTCCACAGGGACAGGATTCAATCCTTGGACCTCGGGGCTGCAAAATGAGTGCTTAACCCACTTAGCCATCCTGACTTCCCCAAAATTCAATATTATTTCTAAAAGATAAAAGCTTTTTGGGGCGAGGGGGAAGCAGGTACGGACACTGGGTACATGGTGATGGAAGGGGAGCTGATTCTGGGTGGTGAGCACATAATGCGATGCATAACTGATGTGATGTGGACTTGTACACCCAGAAACTATCTAATTGTTATCAATCAATGTCACCCCAATAAATACAACAATAAAATTAAAAAACAATTTATGCAACTGTAAAAAAACACAAAAGTAATAAAAAAGTTATTTTAACTTGAAGGAAAAAAAAAAGATAAAGGCTTTTAAAACTCAGGGCCACAATGCAACTCTCTTAACTAAAAATACATAAACAAATAAAGAAATAATTCTGTAAAATCACAAAATATTCAGTCAGTGCACTGTTTTCAGTGATAATTAAATATTTGTTCAGAGTCAGTCTAGAGCCTTCATTAGCAACTAAGATGAATAATACTAAGTAAAAATATCCATTTATAATCAAAATACTTAATAACATGGGTACAGAAGAAAAGTACCTCAATATAATAAAGGCCATATATGTCAAACCCTCAGTGAATATCACGTTGAATGGGAATAAACTGAAATCTTTTTTTCTAAAATCAGGAACAAGACAGGGATGTCCTCTGTCGCCATTGCTATTCCAAAGTAGTGCTGGACATTCTAGCCAGAGCCATCAGGTAGGAGAAAGAAATAAAAGGCATCCAAATTGGGAGTGAAGAAGTTAAACTGTCACTTTTTGAAGATGACATGATCCTTTATATAGAAAAACTTGAAGACTCCACCAGAAAACTATTAGAAACAAGATATAGGTACTGTAAAGTTGCAGGATACAAAATTGATGTACAAAAATACATAGCATTTTTTAATATATGAATAAAATTTCAGAAAAATAAATGAGAAAAACAATACCATTTGGGATCACAACAAAAAGAACAAAATACCTAGGAATAAACTTAAAGAATGCGAGAGAAGAAAAAATGGTGGCATGATAGGAGAATCCTGATACCTACCTGGGAAGGGACTTATGAACAAAGGGGAATCCACAGGGGAAACCCTGAGAAGCACCCTCAACTGAGAGAACCACACAATGCAGAACAACACCCAAAGGTTAGAGGAAAAGGAGAGAGCGGGAGAGGGAAGGGGAAGGGGAAGGGGGAGGGGAAGGGGAAAGGGAAGCAGTGGTTCGGGGACAAGAATTCAGAGCGTGGACCGGGGCTGGCAAAAACAAAGGGGGATTGGGGGACTATGGTCAAAGTGGTGCTGGATCGAGGGCAGGCTGGAAGCCGAGACCTAAGGAGAGTGGAAGCCCCACAAGACTGTGGACAATTTAACATCCGAACTCAAGGGGTGACACGCGGTGCCCTAATCAGATCATGGAGCCTAAGGTGGAACAAGGACTGTGGAGCAGGGCGGCTGCACTTCCTGGGCAGGTGGGGAGAGAGCAGGGCACTAGCCCACAGCAGCTCGGCACCCCTGATTTAGAGAGGCGACACAGCTGAGCTCCTAGAGATGACTGTGAGGGAGCATCTTTTGAAGACAGGGCTCTCGGAGTGAGGGCAGCGGCTTGAGTGGACATGGAGGCAGCACGCTCGGCTGCACTAGATGTGCTTAGAGTGAACACAGTTGTCTTTGAGACACTGCAGAGCTGCCAGCAGAGCTGCGGCTGGAGCCTCTGCCAAGCCCTGCCCACCTGCACCACTGCTGAGCTGCCGCCTGGGGGGCCAGCTCACAGACGCTATTAAAAAGCAGCTGATCAGAGGGGAGAAAGACCATCAGAGGGGAGAAAGACGGGAGTGGCTGAGCCCTGCCTGCACTGAAACACCAGCGCCCCTGCTGACAGAGGAATCTGCTATTGTGTCTCAGGCACACACTAGCTCCTACTCACACACACCCACCCCTGGCCCACACCTTTACTACCCTGCCTTCTAACAGCTAAGACAGTAACCTGAAGAGCAACCCCAGGACACAGACTCTGACTGCTTCCTCCAACCCTCTCCCAAAATCTCCTCCTCCCACAACTGAGCCCATAAGAAAAAATAAAGAGAAGCCCATCTGATAGGCAAACCTCCAGAGGGAAAACATACTCATGTGTAAAGCAAAATGAACCACATCAAATACAATGCATACCTCAGAATCCAAAGCCCTTCCAGAAGATCATGGGCATTGTTTAGAAAAGGAGCTTGCAAACTTGGAATCAAATCTAAGTGAAACAGAATGCAGGGCTGCAATACTCAAGACACTCAAGCTCAGTAAATGTTGGCAAAGTACACAGTCACAGTTAAATGACCTCAACAAGAAATTTTCTGAGCAAAATGAGTACTTTAGCAATAAAATTGAGAAATTAGAGCAGAACCAAAAGGAACTCCTCAAAATGAAAGGCATCATAGTGGCCAGCATAGGAAACAGGACTGATCAGCTGGAAAAAAGAATGAGTGAAATCGAAGATAGAAACATGGAAATTTCACAAAGGGAAGAAGAAAGGAAAATGAGAATCAAGAAAAATGAAAGAGCCTTACAAGAACTCTCGGACTCCCATCAGATAGAACAATATTAGAATAATAGGGGTACCAAAAGGAAGCAAGATGAAATCTTCTTAGAGTCTAAAACAAATAGTAGATGAAAATTTTCCTAATCTATGGAAAAAATTAGAACCCCAAATTCAGAGGAAAACAGAAGCCTAGCTACCTACACCCCAGCAGATCTTCTCCAAGGCACATTAAAGAATCCTCAAGGCTGCCAGGGAAAAACAAAATATAACTTTCAAAGAAAAATCTATCAGGCTGCAAGCCAGGAGAGAGTGGAGCCCAATCTTCAAAATATTAAAAGAGAGAAATTTTCAGCCAAGAATGAACTTTTCAGCAAAATTAACCTTTAGATATGAAGGAGGAATTAAGGCCTTTTCAGATATACAGAAGCTGAGAGAATTCTCCAACTCAAAACTGGCACCCCAAGAAATACTGAAGGAGGCTATTTGGCCTGAATCAAGAAATCAAAATAAATGGAGAAAAGTTGGGACAACAAAAAAATAAAAAGGAAAGAAGAAATGGATATAGGATATCCTCATATATCAATCATCACCCTGAATGTAAATGGACTGAATTCACCAATAAAGAGGCACAGGGTAGCAGAATGGATTAAAAAACAAAATTCAACCATATGCTGCCTATAAGAGACACACCTCAGCCACAGAGACAAACATAGACTCAGGGTAAAAGGATGGAAAACTGTACTCCAGACAAATGGCAGTCAGAGAAAGTAGGAATGGCCATACTGATTTTGATGAAATAGACATCAGGATAAAAAAAATAATAAGACATAAAGATTGACATTACATTTTGATAAAAGGGACAATGCACCAAGAAAACATGACACTCATCAATATATATGCCCCCAATCAGGAAGCACCAAAATTTATAAAGCAACTACTAATAGATCTAATAAGAGAATT
Organism: Craseonycteris thonglongyai; assembly: GCA_004027555.1. Lineage (NCBI taxonomy): Eukaryota > Metazoa > Chordata > Mammalia > Chiroptera > Craseonycteridae > Craseonycteris > Craseonycteris thonglongyai. The sequence goes on from PVKE010022718.1 coordinate 22,859, forward strand.
TGACAAAAATACAAGTAGAGTAGGGAATCTAAACAACCCCCTGACAACATTAGACAGATCATCCAAGCAGAAAATAAATAAGGAGATTGCAGCTTTAAATGATACATTACAGGAAATGGACACAATTGAAATTTACAGGTCATTCCATCCTGCAACACAGGGATATACATTTTACTCTAGTGCACATGGAACATTTTCAAGGATAGACCATATCCTGGGACTTAAATCCAACCTCACCAAATTTAAGGGCATCCAAATCATACCAAGTTTATTCTCAGACCACAAAGTGTTGAAACTAGAGATGCAAAAGATCAAGTGCTGAGAGAATCACATATACGTGGAGATTGAACAACATGTTATTAAAAAGTGACTGGATCAAAGAGGAAATAAAACAAGAGATTAAAAAATTTGTAGAAATGAGTGACAATGAAAACATGATGTACCAAAATTTCTGGGACACAGTGAAAGCAGTAATATGAGGAAAATTTATATCATTATAGGCCTTTCTCAAGAAACAAGAAAAACTACAAGTAAACATCCTCACATCTCATCTCATAGAGCTAGAAAAAGAAGAACAGAGGTCCTCCAAAGCCAGCAGAAGAAAATAATTAATAAAAATTAAAGCAGAACTTAATGAAATTCAGAACAGAAAAACAATAGATAAAATTAACGCCACAAAGAGCTGGTTCTTTGAAAAAAATCAATAAAATTGACAAACCACTGGCTAGGCTCACCAAAGGACAAAGAGAAAAATCTCATATTTCCAGAATACAGGATGATAAGGGTAAGAGCACAACTGATACTGCAGAAATACAAACAATCATAAGAGATTATTATGAAAGACTCTATGCCAACGAATTTGACAACCTAGAGGACATGGACAAATTTCTAGAAACATATAGTTTACCTAAACTGAACCAAGAAGATTTGGATAACCTAAATAGACCAATCAACAGTACAGAACTTGAAACAACTATCCAAAACCTGCCCAAAGGCAAAAGGCCTGGACCAGATGGCTTTACCAATGAATTCTACCAGTCATTCAAAGAAGAACTAATGCCCATCCTCCTCAAACTATTCCAGAAAATTCAAGAGGAGGCAGTACTACCCAACTCTTTCTATGAAGCCAATATCTCCCTAATACCCAAACCTGGGAAAGACAATACCAAAAAGGAAAACTATAGGCCAATCTCACTGATGAACACTGATGCAAAAATCTTAAATAAAATTTTAGCTAACAGAATACAACAATGCATTAAAAAGATTATTCACCATGACCAAGTGGGATTCATCCCAGGGGCACAAGGATGGTTCAACATATGCAAATCAATCAGTGTAATCCAGCACATAAACCAAACAGAGAATAAAAACCACATGATTATCTCAATTGACGCAGTAAAAGCATTCGACAAGATAAAGGGTGTCCAAAAATTCATGCAAGATTTGAATTTTGTGTCATTTGTGTGGTAAAGTGTTGCCAATGAAAAAAAAGACAGCATGACAGCTGACAGTTCAGGGTTATTAAAAATGCAGTGTTACATGAAAGAACAATGCATTTTTATTGTTGATCAATGAAAATTTACAATTTTTAAATATAAACCTGTGTTTTCTATCAAAATTACTTCTTGCATGAATTTCGGGACACCCTTTATAACACCCATTTATGATAAAAACACGGAATAAAATGGAAATTGAAGGAAATTACCTCAACATAATAAAGGCCATATATGACAAACCTTCAGCAAATATTATACTGAGTGGGGAAAAGCTGAAGCCTATTTTCCTAAAATCAGGAATAAGACAGGGATGCCCCCTGTCACCACTGCTGTTCAACATAGTTCTGGAAGTTCTAGCCAGAGCAATCAGACAAGAGAAAAAAATAAAAGGCATTAGAATTGGAAGAGAAGAAGTTAAACTGTCACTCTTTGCAGATGACATGATTCTGTATATAGAAAACTCTAAAGACTCTATCAGAAATCTATTACAAATAATAGACAAATACAGTAAAATCGCAGGCTACAAAATCAATGTCCCAAAATCAACTGCATTTTTGTATGCCAACAATGAAACTTCAGAAAGTGATATGAGAAGATCCATTCCCTTTTCCATTGCAAACAAAAAAATGAAATACCTAGGAATAAATCTAACAAAGAAAGTGAAGGACTTATACACTGAAAACTGTAAGACACTGTTAAAAGAAATTAAAGAGGACACAAAGAAATGGAAAGCAACTTGGAAAAAATATTTGCAAACAATGCCTCTGATAAGGGGCTAATATCAAAAATATACAAAGAACTTGTACAACTCAACAAGAAAAAAACAAGCAATCCAATTAAAAAATGGGCAGATGACCTTAACAGACACTTCTCTCATGAAGACATACATATGGCCAACAGATATATGAAAAATTGCTCCACTTCACTAGCAATTAGGGAGA
>PVKE010022719.1:0-25328 GCA_004027555.1 Craseonycteris thonglongyai
AAATAAATAAATAAAAAATAAAATGAGAATAATAAAGTTCTCATACCTCTTTGCACTGGACATCCCAGTAAAAATATAATGTAAGCCATGTATGTGTAATGAAAATGTTTTCTAGCAGCCAGATTAAAAAGAGGAAAAAGAAATAGGTGAAATAAGTTTTAATAGTGTATGTTATTTAGCCCAATATATTGAAAATATTATCTTTTCAACATGTACTTGACATAAAAGTTATTAGGGACATGTTAAATTTCTTCTTACTAAGTTTGAAATCCTATGTGCATTTTTACTTTTATAGCACGTACCACTTCTCAAGGGCTCAATAGCCACCTGTGGCCAGTGGCTACCGTTTGAACATAGGCTGAGGGTCATTGTGATGAGGTGGAAGGCACTTAGCCTAGACACACTCCTGAGAAATGTAGCTGTTCGTATTTATTCTTCTTATTCTACTTGGTCCATACCTGTGGACTCTCTCCAAACCTCAAAAACAAAACAGAAACCTTTACATTTGCTTAGCGCTTAGTAGTGTTCAAAGCACTTTGGCTTCCACTATCTCATTTAATCTTTACTACAGTCCTGTGGGCCAGAAATGAAGCTCCAACCTGTACAAGTATTTGCCCCAAACTGCTCACCTAGCAAGGGGAGGGGCAGGAATTCAGGGAAGTGGGAGCTTTTGCCCCAAACCTTTCCTTACTGCATCATAGCTACCCGATGGGCCACCCCCGCCGCCCCCCACAGGCCTGTAAGACTGAATGTGCATTTTCACGGGATTTCACTTGCACAGCTGTGTTGGGGGTGGCTGGTGAACAAGCCTAGGCCCTGCACCCCATAGTTGTTTTTTGGCCCATTCTCCTGCCATCGGCACCTCCCCAGAATATCCCCTTGACCCCTACATATGCCCAGATCTGAGACAGAAATCAGCTCCCCTCCTTCCTCACTGAGCTTGTAGCCACTTTAAGTATAACCTGTATCCTGTGCCAGTCCCACCATAAATCAGCCCTGAGTTCTATCTGGCTGCTCATTCTGCTGCCAAAACCTTCATTAGTTGCGGGAATGGGCCAGGGAGGAGCCTGGCCTTCGCTGGGGCTGTGGTGACTCACCCCTTTGGGAAGGACTGAGGTATTTGTCCTTGGGGGTGGGGGTGCTGCAGCCTCTGTGGTTTGGGAACACAGCCGCCCTTTGTTCTGGCTTCCAAGGCAAGAGGTTGAAGGTATGCATCCCACCCCTCTCCCCCTCCCCAGTGACCAGACACCAGGGCGTCCCCAGGTCCTCCCCTGCCCTGCCGGTTCCTTGTTCCCACAGCAGAGCCCTGGCCCGTGTTTCCCATGGGGGCGGGAGATGACTGTGAATTGTGTGCTATTAGGCTCAGCAGGATGGTGTAATGTATGCAAATATCCAGGAAGAGCCCTTTTGAAGGTGTCCTGACTAAGGTGTGAATGACTGATAGAGTAGAGCACCATGGCACTAGTTGAGAAGGGACAATGGGGGAAGAAAGCGCAGAAGGAAACAGGCTGGAGATTCCTCAGTGTTGCTGAACACTGGCTCTCCCCCTAAGGACGGGCATGAATCCTGTGGTGGCCAGACCTTGACTCTGACTCCTGTTCCAAGAGCGCTGGGCTGAGGCAGAAATGAAAGAGGGTAGACGGAAAGCCAGCCCTGGGCCCCTGGAAAGCAGTGCGGACAGAACCGGTTCTGGGCATGAGGGCTGGGGACAGGTTGGGGGCGCCCTGATGGAGATGTCTGCCTTTCCCACTTCCAGTGTGGGTCAGCGGCAGCTCGTGTGCTTGGCCCGCGCCCTCCTCCGCAAGAGCCGCATCCTGGTTTTAGACGAGGCCACGGCGGCCATTGACCTGGAGACAGATGACCTCATCCAGGCCACCATCCGCACCCAGTTTGAGACCTGCACCGTGCTGACCATCGCACACCGGCTCCACACCATCATGGACTACACCAGGTGGGGTACCACAACCCGAGCAGGGCGGGACCCGGGCTGTCAGGAAGGGCCAGGCACATTAAGGTTATCTCGAATTAGGAGAAATGTGTGATCTTGGGCAATTCACAAAAACTTCACGAACCTCTGCTGGTAAAGAGTTAATGAAATAAAGTGTTTAAAGTGCAGGTGATCCTGGGAAACCCCTTACTGTGAGCACCAGTTCCTCAGAGGATTTGGGGAAGGGTTCTGCCCTTGGAATCTTATGGCTTCTTTGGGGAGGCAGCTCACTCAACCAAAAGGAAAAATTGTGACCTATTCCCTGATTGTGCCCAATGTCAAGGTGTGGTGCTGGAGATCAAGGGGCCGGGCGGGGTGACTCATGGAAGTGAGCTGGTGCTGGCATGGCAGCAGGGTGGCCTCCTTGGAGACGTGCGAGCTCACAGTGGGGAAGAGGAGACAAGAGGCTGCCACAAACCTGTGCTGAAGGAGTATGGTGGGAATCCGCTGACAGACCTTCATTCACAAAGCACGCACCCAGAGGGCATGGGGAGGCAGGGACGGTGCCAGGGACAGGGCGGGCAATGGGCAGCTTGTGACCCCAAACTGCCCCCAGGGGCTTGGGCACCAAGCTGAGAATGCCCGATGCTGTGATCTGTTGGTTCCGTGCCTACCTCACTCCATGTCCCAGTCGCATCCAGGACCCCACAGGGAGAGGAGAAGGGAGGGTGGGCAGGAAGTGCTGGGCGCTGGATCCAGGTAAGGGACAGGGCCAGCCTGAGAACCTGTTGCCAGACCTAACTGAAAATCGCTTTCCCTCGCAGCCCTGGGAGGAGCTCAAACCAACCTTGGAGGTGGGGAGTTATTCATGCTAGTGGGGCCAGTAGAAGTTAATCAAGTAATTACCCTACTGAATGTGTAATTAGAGCTTGCAAGAAGGAGGCAGGGATCTGTGTGGGGCCTAGGAAGCCAATTCACCCAGGGCAGCCAGCACACTTTCTCTCTGAGGGAAAGGCAAGCCCCAGCCAAGCCCTAAGCAACGTGACCAGACGTCCCGCTTTTGGCGGGACAGTCCCGATTTTTAACAATTTGTCCTGCGTCCTGCGGCGTTTTAAAAAAGTTTCTATTTTTGGAAAGAATGCACGACAAGCTAGGGAACGGCGGGAGACAGACCAAATTCTTAATCAAGAACCCCCCCCCTCCCCCCGGTCAATGGTGTCCCGCTTTACCAATGTTAAAATCTGGTCACCTTACCTAAAGGATGAGTAGGAGTTTGGGAGCTGAGGAGGAGATGGGGTAGAGAGGGAACTGAAAATGTCAGGCAAAGGATGCAACACATGCAAAGGCCCTGAGGTAGGAAGGCACATAAGGCTGGAGTATACAGGGTGAAGAGGACAGTAGAACCAAGATGAGGGAGAAAGTGGGACAGGCGCCAGCATGCTGCACTCCTAGAACCAATGGTAAAGCAGTCACTCCATACGCTAAGAGCAGTGAGAAGCCCCTGAAGGGAGGGGACAGTCCCCTGGGCTCCAGTATGAGCTGTGACCAGGAAGTGACATCCAGACACACCCCTTCCAAGGACACATTTCTGGGCACCGCATAGGTGGGGAAACAGTGCAATCCACTCCTCCCATTGAGGAGCATCTCCCCAGGCTTGAGAGAGCTCTCCCTACTCCTGCCTCACCCTGGGAGCCAGCCTGTTGGCTCTGTCCCCAGGTGCACCCTATGAATAGTTGGCAGGATAATCTAATCCCAGGCCCAGGCTTGACTGTGTGTGTGTGGGCTGGGGGAGATCCACCCATCGGCAGCGGCCAGATATGCAACCAAAGCCCCAGATCCCAGTGTCAGTGTCAGGCCTCACTGCGGCCTGGTGTCCTGCCGGGTGCCTTTGTGAGTTGGCACAAAGCAGATGGCAGCACACAGGGCCCAGCACACAAGCCCGTGGCTCCCAACGCACAGTCATTTGACCCCGGTGAGGGGAAAGGCTCATTAGCGAAGGTTTTCAGAGCCCCAACTAGCAAAGATGAATGAGATCCTTGTGTTTGATCCCAGAAACGGCCTCATCTGCCAGGAGAGCAAACGGAGTGGCTAAAATAACCAGCCTTACAAGTGTGCACATGTGGTGTAGTGGCCGTGTTGGGTGGGTTGAGTGAAATGGGAGGGTTGGCATGTCACTGCAGGGCTGGAGCAGAACCTAGAAGGGCAGGGTTGGGCTATGAGGCCAGGTCTGGGCAAATGGAGACCTGATCCCTTCTTTTCTTTGGTTAGGGTCCTGGTCCTGGACAAAGGGACAGTAGCTGAATTTGATTCTCCAGCCAACCTCCTTGCGGCCAGAGGCATCTTCTATGGGATGGCCAGAGATGCTGGACTTGCCTGAAACATTTCCCTGGGATTTCCTCCTAGCCGTTCCTGGTTTTCCTCAGGAAGGGAAAGGACACCCAATATGTCTGCTGAATGGACTGAATGGCAAATGCAGGATGCATTTGTGAGATGTTTGTCCCTGTAAAGCACCTCATGGGGTAACAGGGCTAAATGCTTTCGATGAGAATGTGAGGCCCAAGAGGTGCCCGACATGCCCGAGGCCAATGCTGGTTTGAGGCACAGAGCCCAGACTTGTCCCCGGTGTCCTGATACCCAATCTTGTATTGTTTCTCCACTATACTGTTTTCAGTCATTTCATGGAATGACCTCCCCCTGCCCCCTCTGGTTTCTCATATGTTGTACTCTGAAGTATTTTGTTTTAAATAAAATTTTTCCTCCTGGAACAGAAGACGGCCAGGTCAGGCTGTCCCTAGGAACTGAGTCCTGTACTCTGGAGTGCTGGCCTAAATCTATTAAAAATGGAGCACTGGTGTCATGCAGCTATGTGGTCAACAATACATACACCCCAATGACGTTGGCTTTCTCTGCCTGGTCACAGGTGTGGAGGTTAGGACTTTGAAGGAGGCAGGGGGGAAGTAGACTTGATACACATCTACATGGTTGGAATTATCCAAAGACTTCACACCCGAGAGCTTTAGGCTGGAAATACTGTCTTCACAGCCAAAGTTCAGTGGGAAATTGCCAATAGTTCCTGTTCCGCTGTACAGATATTATAAAAAGGTGAGAAATAAAGCCTTTGAAATCTGACCCAGGCCTCTTGGGAAAGGCACTGTGAACACCTCCGTGTTTATGTCATCCCCCAGTCCCCTCTAAGCCTGCTTCTCTAGGGGCAGAGAAGGGCGTGGTGCTTAATTTCCTTGCTCATTTGGAAGTCTGTTCCAGACAGGTCCCCATAACCAGTGAGGCGTCTGAGTCATTCATCTTCCTCAGGCCAGCTGAAGCTGGATGTGGGAGGGGCATAGCAGCCCAGAGGCTGCCCCTGCCCTGACAGTCCCAGGCTGCTAGAGGAAATGAGGGGCTGAAGTAAATTTGATTTCTTGAGCAAGTCAGTTGCTTATTTTCTATGGGCCAGAGTCCACGGGCACAAGACCTTGTCTTTGGAAGGGACCTCTTCTCTGTTACTCTAGTACGTTTCCTGATCTCTGTCATTTCCTCTACCTAAATTCTTGGTATGATGTAACTGGTGGTGGGCAATGGTTTATGTCCCCCACCCTAAGTGGTTTGTGGTAGGTGTAGAGATGGCTCCTTTGATCTGGTTTTTCTGCACTAGTATGCTTTGGGTCAGCCTGAGCTGCAGGACAATTTGTTAAAGGTTAATCACATTTTTTTTGTTGGCAGGCTCTTTCTGCCCGGGATGTTTATGAGAATACGGAAGAAGACTTCCATCCTTGTGATAAAGCAAGTATGAAAGCACAAATGCCCAAATTATTCTGCCTCTGCTTGGTGCTAAGAAAAGGTCTCTGCTATGCTCCCTGATTTATTAGACCAATTTGGCATGACGTCTGCTTTGTGAGGCTCTAGCTGCCCCAAACCAACAGAGATGCAGATTCATTCGGCATCATTCTCAACTAAAGATCCGAAGGTGTGAGGCTGTATTTCCTCTCCTGTCTTGGGAGTTTGTTTCTGAGCTCACTGAGGCCCTGACAGGTGCTGACAGCCCGAAGGAGAGGCTCAGTTGTGTAAAGTAGATAGGATAATCAAAAAGCATGGTTCAGAGTATGACCTCCATGTAGCTGGCTCAGTTACCCCAGGGAAATGAAGCTGAATGCCGTGAAATGGGAGGAGAGACATTGCACAGTGTATCTGTCTCCAGGTGCCACTGATAAGGCATGAGCCCTGAAGCAGCCGCAGGCTGGAGGCGCAGGTGGAAAATGGTCCCTTCCATTCTTCCTCCAGAGTGTTTTGTCCCTGAGACTGTCCAACAGTCTCATCCCCTCTGATTAGAAGTACAGTGCTATTTAGGAAGGTCAAAATTAAAGAATATCAGCATGGTCAGTTAATATTTAATTTTAATAATGCTTGATATATTTGAACAGTCAGCAATGCACACACACACACACAATACTTTCAGTGAATGTTTACACAGTGTGAACACATGCTTTAAATATGCAGTGGAGGAGGAGGGGTGAATTCAGTTAACAAAGCTAAAAAGAAATCTTTGTTATAAATTACACAAAGCATATAAAAATATTTCTCTGAATGCATAGATTAAGACTTTAAACTCACCTACCAGCAACTGTGCACTCTTACCCTTTGGCAGGAGTCACTTAACCACAGAGGACTCCTTTAGAGACCAGTAGTGCAGGGCCCATCTCTCACCTGAGATGCCGTGTCTCTCCCTAGATGTTTCTTAAGCCCTGGAAATTCCCTGGAGCTACTCCTCTGTGGGCTACCTCCCAGCCAGGAGCTTCCCCTGTTTCTGAGAGTCTCTAATTGATCTGAATGGCTTGAAGAGTATTAACCCGTGATTTAGACATGAATACTGAATTTATTTCCTCCAGGAGAGAACTAGCCTTAATTTTATCAGTCAATTTTAACTTTTTTCAAAGGAAAGGGGGAAAAAGGTTAGTATGACTAGATAAACTAGGTTCTGATTGGTTGAAATACAAGGGAGGTTTCTTGTTTAAAGTACTTCAGAGAAAGGAAGTGATAAGTAGCCTTTACTCTGCTATGCAAACACTGTACAAGGGTAAGTCAGTCACATTCAGCAAGTGGTAGATACTGGCAAGTCACTGAACTTTCAAGGCTCTGGGAAGCTGGCCTTGAAACCACCTCAACCTCAGCTCAGCATTTGGGCAGCAGCAGGAGGCTGTCATCTTAGCACCACATTCTCTCCCACTGACATCTTCGGCACATGCTCTCTCAATCGTGTTCCATTAAGTTAACACCGTTAGGAAGTTAAGGTTCTTTGGGAACTATAGGCACTATGGGGGAAAAGCGTCTTAAGTCAGGGATGCTCTGCAGCAGCTGCTCTCCTGCCTGTGTCAGAGTGCTCGTTCTTAGTTCTGAAGTTAAGCTGGTTGTTTCAACAAGACAGTGGCTTTTCTTTTAACACTGATCACACTGAAGGAAAGGAAAAGAATCCTTGGATGCATTCTTGTAAAAAATTCTTATGCCATGCGTAAGAGTTTAATCAGGCATGTTTGTTTTTTCTAGAACAAAGCCTGGTAAACTCACAATTGACTTTAAGTGGGTAGTGGGGAATCCCTAAGGTCGAACAACTTGGTTACAAAAGAAACAGATTTCAGAGTTGTGTAAAAATCCTAATAATTTCAAAATAACCTTTATCTTTGATACAAAAATAAAGATGCTAACTCCTTTAGCTCATTTTCTCATAATAACCTTTAAAATAGCAACAGATTCGGTCTCAAATTGCTTTTCATTTCTAGTGGAAAATGAAAGTGGAGAACATGGACAGGCAATATTTGTGCTCTTCTCATTCGGTGCAATTAAAACACAGATGACAGGGATTACTCCAGAGGTATAAAAAAAAAAAAAAAGAAAAAAAAAAGTGGTTGCTCTCTTGGAAAGCATCGGAGAGCCCTCTAGTGACCATGAAGGGAGGTAATGCAGAGAGCACTGCCCAGGGCCTAGACAATGCCCACGCCAATGCGGACTAGACACAGAGAAAAGAGTCATGAGTGTTTATAAAAGGAAAAAGTCGAGGAGGGGACGCTCTTTTGGTTAACAGCATATTTACAATTAGGTAACTGTATTAGATACTTTTAACCTGAGTAACATTATAAATATGTTCTATGAAACCTCACAGTCACAAGTCACACAAAAACCCATTTGTCCAGTACCTGTGCTTCTCTAGTTTTCCTCTCCAGTCAGTTCACATTTCAGAGTGGTGAACATGCAACACCAAGAAAAGTGCATCCTGGCCCTTCAGGTGCCCTGTCAACAGAAGTGGCTAGAAATGGGCTCCGCGCTCTCTCAGCTCCTGCTTAGACAAATCTTACAGGCTGCACAGAAAACAGACTGGATGGAGGACCGTCGGCTCCTGCCTCTCCAGACCACTTCTCAGGTGTTCCCAGCTTCAAGCAATAGGTTTATTGTGCACCAAGAGGCTTGGAAGAGTGGCACCGCTGCTGGCGGGCAGGGGCTTCCTGCCTGGGCAGAACGATGTTGAGGATACTACACAGTGGCACCAGGGGCTCCCCCCACCCCGGGCATCCAAGGCATTTAGATCAATGGCTTGTCCTTGGCCCAGAGGTGACCCACACTGTCAAAATACTCTGATAAAAATCCCTGCTGCATCAGTAAGTCAGTTTTGAAGCTCTCCTGTTGTAGCAAGGCCTTTCAGTCAGTGAGGATGCAGCATTTCTGAACAGAAAATTATTTTCACTTATCATGAGAACCAGTTCCAGCTCTTGGAAATCTTGGAGTCGAGCAACATCTTTATCCTAAAACAAAAATAGGTTGAATAGATTAAGAGAAGCCACTTGTCTCTATGTCTGGTGTGCTGTGTTGAGTTGATATCAGTATCTTGGCTCATTTTAAAGCCTAGAAGCAAAAAAAAAAAAAAATAGGGAAAGAGGGAAGGAAGGAAGGAAGGAAGGAGGGAGGGAGGGAAAGGAAGGTAGGGAGTTAGGGAGGAAGGAAGGAAGGAAGGAAGGAATAAAGTCATTGCAGCAGGCTGTGAGTGAGAGTGCAGGGAGTCCCCGGGCTGAGCAGGGTTGGCTGGTATGGTGGAAGCCCTTAACAGCAGCTGCTATAAGATGAGCAAACCTTGAAGGGAACCAGTTTTCCTCAGGTGCTCTGAGAAGCCAGAAACCTAATGTTTAGAGAACCCAGAGATGTTGGTAGGACCACACACATGTATGTGGGTTTACCCTGTAATCTAACCTGGTTCTGACAGTACACTAAGGTAATCCTATGGATTACTACAGAAACAGCCAAAAACAGGTACAGGGGAAGCCGGGATGGCTCAGTGGGTTAAGCGCTCACTTTGCAGTGCCGAGGATCGAATCCCGGCCCCAGCCTGTGCGGACCCATATGCTGAACTGGGAGCTCCCCCAGTTCAGTTCTCTCTCTATCTCTGTATCTTTCTCTCTCGCTCTCTGTCAAAAACAATAAAAAAAATATATAAAAAAAAATATGCCTCTCTATGGTGTCAAATACTTAAAAAAAACCAGGTACAGGTAAATGCGAATTCAGAGAACACTCTCTGATACCCTACAGCTTTCAGAAATGCTAATGTTTCTATAGACCCAGTAGAGGGAAAGAAAGCTCAGTGTTTACACTTGGAAAACCACCCTTTGTTCCTTTTCTATTACCTTTTCATTTCTTCAACTATGACTCAGATAACTGAGGAAGACATTGGATATTTTCCAAATGTAAAAAGCATCCAACCACTCATGTTTAACAGACTTTCCTTACCTTTCTTACCAGAGTATTGGGTAACTTTCTGATTTTCTCCACTTGATCTGGATTAACACCCAGCTCACAGCAACTCACTCTGAGTAATTCCTGGTAGGTGAGTTCCTGTCGGTCCAGTTCAATTTCAATGAAATCATTTTCTCGAAGAGATGGGTTCTGAATCCTCACCTTGAGTACCAGCTCTAGAAAAAACAAAAACGGGGGTAGGGGTCGGGGGGTGTTAATGAATGGTTCTGGCATCGCCAGCTGATGTAGATGAAGACCTTTTCCAGAAGATGGTTGTATTTAATCATGTCCCATGCAGAAGGCCTGTGCCACCCAATGAGAAACACCAAACACCATCGGCAGGGTTTGCTCAGGCCTAATTCTGGCTCTGTTGGCAGTTTCCTGCCTTGCCTTCCCTACATCTAAGACTATGTAGTGCACAAAGTACAAATGGGTGTGGTGGTAGGGGCTGGGGAGAAGACACCCATCACAGCTGGATAGAAGAATAATTTACTTCTGCTGCTGGAACTAAGGTGGTAAAGGCTAAGAATGGGTTTGGGAGTCAAATAACATGCGGCAGGAAAAAGGATAAGAAAAGTGAAAAGGTATGGATAAGATATGAGTACATGAGTTACTCTAAAAAGATTTAACATTTATGGATCTAAACATATTTATGGAATATGAAACTCCTTGCAATAAACAGTAAAAGACCAAAAAGCTAATAAAAATTAAAGTCTAGGGAAGCCGGGATGGCTCAGTGGGTTAGGCGCTCACTTTGCAGCGCCAGGGACTGGGGATCGAATCCCGGCCCCGGCACATGCGGACCCAGGTGCTGAACTGGGGAGTGCCCCCAGTTCAGTTCTCTCTCTGTCTCTGTCTCTGTATCTCTCTCTCTCTCTCTCTCTCTCAAAAATAAATAAATAAATAAATAAAGACTAGCTTTAAAAATTAAAGTCTAACTATGATTTCAATACAGTATACCTTAATAAGGGAGGTGATTTGGCTTTGGGAGTAAACATCTTATTGCACCAGAAAGTAAGGAAATGCTCTAAGAATGATGGGACATGTTTAAGAGACATAAGAAATGGCTTGAAGAGGATCCCTCTGGGCAAATATGACATAATTTGAACATCAAAGTAACAGTAATGGATTATAGCCCAATGAATATAGTCTATGAATTTACACTGATATGAATAAAGGATATGATCATTGTACTGTGTACAATTATGGAAGAGACAATCCTTGTTCTCAGGAAATACACACTTAAAATAGTTCAGGGTAAAAGGGCAAAACAAAAGGTAAACAATTTGTGAACCTGAGTAAAGAGAGTTCCTTATACAAGTCTTGCAACATTTCTGTAAATCTGTAATTATGCTCAAAATAAATAAATAATTAAGCCCCACCCCATCCCCCCAAACCAGGAAGTAAAGCACTAGACCTCTGGACGAGTCTGCCTCTGCAGAGGCTGCTCACTGATAAGGCGTTACCTTGCATATTAAATGGAAATGCTCCAGTGAAGAAAAACGGCTGGAATGCTGGCGCTGGTCCTGTGTATGTCCCATTTTGAGGCTCCAGAGACACTGGTGGCTTGGACGGGACGGAAGAGAAGAGTGAGCGACTCTGACTCACTGGTGGCTGACAAACAGGACCCGGTTTTGTGCTTTCTGGTGTTCTGAGTAGAGCAGCTGGGGCAGACTGGTCCCCATTCTGCACCACTGCCAACGACGTGTGGTCCTGTGGAAAGGCCCCTAGCAGGGGCGGTTCCGCAGGCTGCAGCAATGGAGGCGAGCCATCTGCAGAGGGCGATGCAGGAGGTGTGGAGGGGCCCCCATTCTGCAGCTGGGCCACATCCTCCGCCACAGGGGTGTAGGTAAAAGGGAATGCAGGGTTGGCCAAATAGTTGGGAACAAAGGGCAGTTCGGACTCCTTCAGTGGGGGGAGGTTGTCGCCATCATCATCACCTTCCACTTAAAAAGAAGAAAGTACAGAACCTTTACATAGCCCTTTAAAAATTGCCAAGAAAGAGTGTGTTGTGAAAGCTAGTGTCTTTTGGTATAGGACACCTACTTTGGTCAGTGTTTAGTGCCTCTTCAAGTCAGAAAAGAAAAGAATATTTCATTAGGTTTTTGATTACCAGAAACAACATGGAATTACTATCTTGGCACAGTAATAGTTGTTGCTTTTATAAATAGAATGGTTGATTAAATGGCATTAAGAATGCAGCCAATAATTTCAAACTGACAAAATCAAAAGTTGCCCCAAACTGACTCACCTCCCATAATCTTCCTGATTTCTCTCCTTGATGTTAACTGGACTGGCATTTCTCCTTTTGTGGTAAGAATCTCTTTGTCAGCTCCTGATTTTAACAAGTAAGAGACCACCTGACCATGATTGCGTTTACATGCCCAGTGTAAACAGGTCCTGCCCGAAAAGGGGAAAAAAAAAAGTGATTAAAAAAGAGGACAGGTAATTTGGGATTTCAAATTCTACATGTTAGTAAAAAAATATATGCAAGAGTTCAGCTAGAGCCAGGAAACCCAACTGGTAATCTCAACTTTTTCTCTTCAAAAAGCAGAAGATCAAAATATTTAGTATGCTTAAAATTTATTTTTAAATTTTATTTCTGGCCCTTGGGAGAAACGAATTTATCCTAGGAGCTTTAACTTCTGTGGCTTCCAGAAAGCTTTCAGGCTAGCTAGTTGGATTACTCTAACAGTATTGCTAAGTGTTATTCTATTCAGTATCACTCATTAGATTGCCCCAGTCTCTTTAAAACATATCTTTATATTGCTATATTCCTTTTTAGGGACCATGGAAACTTGCTGCATATGTATCAGTTATCACTTGAGTAAATATTATCAGGCAAATAATCATCTATCTACACGCTTGCGATGCCACTAAAATTATCACAGCAGATATTCATGTCTGAATCTGGTGTTCACTCTCTTTTCCTCTTTATTTTTCCTTCCTTCACACACACACAAAAGGATTTCCAAATTTCCTTTTTTAAAAAAGTTGGCTTCTCTAGTTCTCTCCAGAAGGCTACAAACATACCCTCATCTACTTAAATGTAAGGCACTGCACATACGAGTAGATTTTTAATTCCTAAGCCACTTTTAAAATGTTTATCAACCACCAAAATTTTTGAGAATTCTTCTAACATACTAGACTCATTTAAGTAAAATGAGGCTATTTAATAATGTACACATAACACAGGAAGAGATTATAAACACTCCGAAGGGCTATATTAACATTGCATAGAAATATAATTAGCATGCCAGCAAAAATTCCATCTTAATATAAATGAAATGATTCAGAGTTACTAAATTCACCACCAGTTGCCAAAGCTGAATGATATAATGGAAGGAAAATACTATTTCCAGCTCTGTTTTGAAATGCCCTCACTCACCAATTCTCTAATTAAACTGAGAGTTTATAGCCAAATACAGATATAGTAAAGAATATATGTTCAATAGTGAGGATTAGGTCACTAACCTGGGGAATATAACATAATATCTAGAATGTTCATATGGTTCCAGGAAAAAGCTGATTTTACCCTGGGCACCTTAACATTTATGACTTCCAGTAAGCTAGCTTGTCTGGCTGGCTGGGAGCAACTCCATGGGTTTCAGAGTGGCATTCTACAATATTATTCATTAGAACGAGATTACTCAGGTGTCTTTAAGGTGCATTCTGTGATGAAACGACTACCAGTTTGGAAAGTATAAGGGAAGAGTCTTGATCTAGACTTCTATAACATAAGCTCCATGAAGATAAGAAAGTATCTGCTTGGACATACAGTTGCATAATTAATATTTGCTGAACAAGTGAACCAAGAACAAAGTGGAAGGATCCAATGCATCCTTGATTCTGAGCAAACTACAGCTGAGATTGTATCTGTGTGTGGATTTCTGTGGCATAGGACTGAAAAGTGAATAATAATAATTGAGCACTCAAAAATAAATGGAGGGTGAAACAAACACATTCCCTTTTGAAAATAAAGTGCTCACTTGCTAGTAGTATATCATGACAAACTTGCTCACAAGCTTCAGAGTGAAGGAGGTAATTTATGGCCAGTAGGTCTGAAAGACTCTGGAACAAATCAACTAACTAAACTATCACCATGTAAAGTAGGGTTAAGTCAACACACATTGGACCCCACAGCCCTGAACCCTGAGCAATCATCACTTACAGTACAGACCTGGGTGGCTCTAGGCAGTCATAACTCAGAGCCATTGCAGCCAGGCAATATTTTCAACTTCTTCACGTGCCATTATACTTGTTCCTTAAAGCCAAAGGGTATGTATAACACTTAAATTACAATTGATGTGGGAGTTCTACCCTTGAACTTCAACTCTAAGTTTTAAATTTGCAGTCAGAATATCCTACTAGTGCTGGGAGTATTTCAGACCAGAGGCACTGGACATCATTCATCAGTGCAGAAGTTGTGGCTACCGAGTAACTAAAAAATTGAAAGCAGTGACCATTCTGCTTTTCTATGCTAGAGAGTAAGTTTTTTGAGGTTAATCTTTATATCCCATTACCTAGCACATTGCTTAATAATAAACATAGATATAATGCTTTACATGCTGGACATTGGTCTAAAAGCATTATATGTTTATTTAGTCCTCAAACAACCACGAGTTAAATACTATTATCAACATCTGCCCCATTTATTTCACAGATGAGGAAATTGAGACATTCAGCAAATAAGCAAAACAGTGTGCTTGGTGGTTATTAAGTGTCATGGGAAAGGGATTAGGTGATGTTGGAGGTGGGGAGGGGCATGGTACAATTTTAAATTGAGGGCCAAAGAAAGGCTCACCAAGGTGATATCTAAGCTAAGACCTGAAGGCGGTGAGGGAGCAAAAGCATTTTAGATGGAGGGAAAACACGAAGGCCTTGCATCAGGGCTGTGTCCTGATGTTTCAGGAAAAGTCAGGAGGCCAGGGGAGCAGAATGAAGAAAGCAAAAGGGCAAATTCAGCGATAACGCATAGAGCTAAGGAGGGAGTAGCAGGGAAGAGGGAGTAGAAATTATACGCTCTTACTCAGAGTGAGATAGGAGCCATTAGAGGGTTTTGAGCATAGTGAAAGGTTCTGATGTTTTCAGTTAGGATCACTCTGGCTGCTGTGTTGAAAAAAGAATGTATGGTATAAGGGTAGAAGCAATGATCCAGGCAACAGAATGGTGGTGACACTGTACCAGAGGTATAGTGGTATAGCCAGAGAGAAGTGGTCAGATTCTGACTGTAGCTGACGGTGGAGCTGGCAGAAGTAGCCAATTGACTGGATGTGGAGGAGTGAAGGAAAGACAGGGGTCAGGAGGGCACTGAGGGGTCTGACTTGAGCACCTCAGATACTGAGATGAGGACAGGAAGGAGCAGGCTTGGGGCAGTTAGGGGGATGAGAGACCAGGAATTCAACCTTTGACATGTTGAATTTGAGGCACCTGTTAGACACTGGCCCCAATTAAATCTATGAGAAGCTTCTTCAGGTTACTTCAGATTCAATTTACATGAACTGAGCATCGTTAAGAAACCAACTTCAACTGAGTAACTTTGAAGATCTAATTGGCTTTATTAAATGGTTCAAGAATCCGGCAGTATCCCATCTAGCAAACAGAAGGAAGCTCTGAGAAGTTGCATGAGATGGAGAGTTTTTATAGGCAGAAACTGGGGTGGGGGGGTGGGGGGGGTGGGGACAAGAAAGTTATTAACTGAGACTAGTAAGGACCTTTTTTTTTTTTTTCCATGTAAGTATACTTACTTCTCTTTGAGGGAAGGGCAACAAAGTTCTTATCAGGCAGATTACCTCACTAATGTTGATCAGGAAATTCCAGACTGTTTGGCTTAAGGTTGCATTACTGGGATGAGCTAAAACTGCAACTGAGTCTTGGCTTGCTGTCCTTGGGACCTTGGGCCTGTCGTTCCTTTTTTTCAGCAGTGCCTACTATGTGGCAGGCATTATGGTTAGGAAAGTGGGGTCTGGAGTTGGTTTGCTTCCC
Organism: Craseonycteris thonglongyai; assembly: GCA_004027555.1. NCBI lineage: Eukaryota > Metazoa > Chordata > Mammalia > Chiroptera > Craseonycteridae > Craseonycteris > Craseonycteris thonglongyai. The sequence continues at coordinate 15,683 of PVKE010022719.1, forward strand.
GGCTCCACTAGATACTCTAAATTCTGTGACCTTGGAGAAATTACTTAATCTTTCTGGGCCTCAGCTTCCTCATCTGTAAAACAGAGAGAATAACAATAGCTATGTCCCGGAGTAGTGAATAATACATGTAAAGTGCTTACAACCTCTTTTGTGCTACTGAACAAGCTCAATAAATGTTATCTACTCACTATGCTTCATCTTGTTAAGTGCTCATAACACTCCTGAAATAATTTGAAAATGAAGTGACTCCACTAAGTTGGAATAGCTAGGCAGTAATAGAGAAGAACCTGCAGGACAGAGCAGGCTCATTCTTCTACACAGCACTGCCTCCCAGTGCCAGAACAGTGAATCACAGCTTGTGAAAAGGTACACAGAACAGCAAGCTTGTTTGCAGGCACTTTTAAACAAAACAGCAGTACCTACTATTTCCTGGCTTTCTCAAAAGTAACCCAGGCTGTCTTCTTTAGTGTAAGGATGTAGACAGATTTGTGAGGAGTCAGAAAACTGTGGTTTTGTTCCTGGCTATTATATTAATAATTGTATGACCTAGGGTAAGTTATTCTCTGAGGTTGAACCCATCTCCTATGTCCCTTTCAGTCCTAAATGATTCCACTTAAAAAAATAAAACAAAATAGTTGAAAACTCAGTTTTACTCAAAGCTAGCGAAGTAGACTGGATCAAATAAATATTTTTAATTTAAATGGGAAAAGCTCAGAATAATACGACAATCAGTAACTTAACACTAAAAATTTGACCACCAGCACTTATTAAATTGAGACTCCTTATTTAACAGAACTCAGTTGCAGGCAGGCATCTAAAGCCTTGGATCAAATTCTCTATCTGAAATTGTGACAGGAAAACAAAGCAAAGCACTCTAGAGAATAAACGAATGCGTTCTCCCTCAACAGGCAGCTGTAGGCAGCAGCAATCACTGCTGCAGTGAGAAGCGGAATAGAGACGCCAAGTGCTTTTTCTTTCTGGTCTTGGGAAAAGAAATCGTGACCATTCAAAGGATTCGTATTTGCTCAGTGGCTTATGCTTTTGCTCTGCACAGATGTGTTTTTCAGAAGCACCTATGGCAAAATAATTCAACATTTGAACTGGGGTGATCTCCATATTAGCATGAAAATCGTGGCCAGCACCGTTCAGGCCAATTTAGCCAGGGGATGTGGGGACGGCCCCAGCCCGCCTGGGGTCGGGTGGACGCTGCCTCGGGAGGATCACGTGGGTCAGGACCGTGTCTCGACTACACCAGGCAGGGGGGCCAGGGCTGGCCTCCAGAACGCACAACCTCGAGGCCCCGGGTGCCAGGCCACGCCTGAGCTGCGGCCCAGGTCACAGGCCAACGTCCCACACCCGGGGCCGGCTGCTCTGACCCTGGGCCTCCCCCGCTCCCCACTTACCAGCCGTTGACCTCATTTTGGGAGTTCACATCTACCCCGCTCTCCACCAGTTTCTGCACCTCCCGAATGTCCCCCAAGGCCGCGGCCTCCCGCAGCCTCTCCTGCTGCTCCTTCTGCTCTAGGACAGCGCTCATCTTCCCCTCGGCCACAGGCCCCCGCCCCGCGCCTGTCAGCGCCGCCGCCGCGGCGGCCCGCTCCTGGCCATGGACAGAGTGGGGCTTGCCCGCCCTGCTCGCGCCAACGCCCGCGCTCGGCGGGCGGCTGCTGGCCCCTCCTGCCCGCCACCCGCCGTTGTCTCGCTGCTCCCGGCCGACAGGCCCAAGCCTCCTCCCTGGCCGCGCCTCTCGCCGGCCGGCTCCGGGGGACCCGATTCAGAGTGACAACCCTGACCCAGATACTTTCCGTTCCTACCCTCGGCCTTGGCGCCCGGGCTGGCTGTTTATGTAACTGGTGCACGGAGTTATCTGCCGTGATTCATGTACTATTTTTAGACTTCCCCACCGCACAGCTTCGAGGGAGGAGGACAGACACGTGGAAAGGGGGAAGGGGGAAGCATATTTGAGAGCCAGAAAAGCCTTATCCTCTGGCGCAGCCTGTTTACCAGGCATCAAAAATAATTGGTGGGTCCTCCTCCTCCCTTGTTTGGCTCTTTTGCCTTACCTGAGCCAAGTCTTATTCAGCAGGATGAGGAAATTGGCTCAATGCGATCTGACTACTATGTGCCTATTATTGCAGAGATAGATTACACTGTTCTTTCTTCTTCTGACGTGCTTGGGACCATTCAGTTGGCATATTTATTTCAATTGCTATTGTTTTATATCTCATTTCTTTTAACGGGGATTTTTTTCTAACTTGGCTCTCAGGCAAAATGTTTATATTGTGCCTAGAGTTTATAAACTGTAATTTATTACTGCTTATAAGTCATAATTAATTACTCTTCATGAAGGCCATGTAAGAAAGAAAACAAAAGCAAAGAAGCTTTGGAGCTATCCTGGTCCTGATGCCTGGAGCTCCGGGGAGAGCTATGGTGTAGATATAAAGTGTTTTGCCTGACTCCGTGCCTAGTCAATCTAATGAGGCTCAGAGCCTGGGTTGGCACTGTCCTACTACCCAGCGGGAGAAAAAGAAAACACTGCTTTCTGAGCTCAGGTGCTGGAGAGATTTTCCAATAGGGCACACCGCAGATGGGGTCAGGAGGATTAAGGAAATAACCCTGTGGTGAAAAGGAGGAAGGCCTGAACAAACAGGAGATGAAATAGGAAGGGGCCAATTTAGACATGGAGTTTTCATTTTCCACTCTTGGGGGCTGTCGAGGGCCTGAGCAGCATTTTTCTTGCTACTGTTTATGAAAACCAACATGTCTGTTTGTTATGATACAGCAATTTACACAGTACACAGTGCACACCAGGTGGTGCTGAATATAAATTAACTGCACACTTAAACTGACCCCCACTACAAACTGGAACTCTGCTTGAGCTTACATTTTTATTTGTCTCCCAATTTAAAAATTTAATTCTCAGATCCAGCATGAAACTTCATCTGAACTGCCTTGCTGGCACTGAAATTGGGTCCTTTAACACAATTTGAGTGACTTGGAAGTAGCTGGTAGCCTCTTTTTTAAAAAAGCAGTTTAAAAAATTGGTAATGATGGCATTCAAGACTGAGTTCTTGTTATGTTTGTCAAATTTCCCTTTCTTAAAAGGATTATAGCATGTGCTCTACAATAACTGTTGAAGTCGGTGAATAGTAATTTCTTAAACTCATCCTCTGCTTATCTCTAACTCCAACCTCCTCATTATCCTCACATCTTAAAAAAGAACAAAAACAAAGAAACAACAAACACCTTTCTTCACAAACAAAACCTCTAATTCTAATCCTGGCTATAGCTTAATGCAAGTTGATGGCTATTCTATTGCTTCCACTTATTTATACTTTGTGTTATCTTTAGGGAATTACTGAACTCACTGGGTGTATTAAGAGGGTACCCTTTGCCAGGCACTGTTCTAGTCACTGAAGGCACTGCTTCAAATTAAATCAGTGTCCCTGACTTTAAAGTAAGGTGACCAGATGTCCTGCTTTTGGCGGGACAGTCCCGATTTTTAAAAATTTGTCCCGCGTCCCGCGGTGTTTTAAAAAAGTCCTGATTTTTGGAAAGAATGCACGATAAGCTGGGGAATGGCGGGAGATAGACCAAATTTTTAATCAAGAACCCCCTCCCCCCCGGTCAATGGTGTCCCGCTTTACCAATGTTAAAATCTGGTCACCTTATTTAAAGAGCACATATTCTAGCAGGGGACGAGAACAACAGAATGTGTAAGTATGGGGTTGTGAGCATGGGGAATAATCGCCTCAGTTGTTTCCCAGGTTTGCTTCTCATGTAATCTTGGATGAGTTACTTGACCTTTCTGTGCCTCAAATTCTGCATCTGCAAAATAGGAATCAAAATAGCACCTATTTTGCATGATTGTTCTGTGGATTGAATGAATATGTGTAAAGCCTGGACATTGGAAACACTCAATGGATCGTAAGTATGTTAGAATAGGTTAAATCAGGGGTGTCAAACTCAATTAAAACACGGGCCATTTGGTGCAACAGGCAAGATTCACGCGGGCCACATCACATTTACAAACGTCGCCAGAACTGAGTTAGCGCGTTTATACACGCCCACAGGCCCCCAGGAAGGCACTGGGCCACGTGTATACTCATCTTCAGTAGTTAAAGGGTTAACGAGGGAATTGTATGTACGGTATTGCCTCGATCTCCCCTAAGCGCTCTGTTTTCTTTATAACAATTTTTTCTATTTTCATTTTATTTCAGAGCATCGTGGGCCACAGAAAATTACCTCGGGGGCCACATGCGGCCCACGGGCCGCCAGTTTGACACCCCTGGGTTAAATCAAGGAAGAGACCCTGATAGGATGGGAGGTCAGGAAACAAGGATAACACTCAGGTTTCTGGCTGGTAGTTAGTGGTGCCATTTACTGACATTTATAAGGACAAAGAATGAAGAGACAATCTCAGATATGGTGATGGATTCACTTTTGAATCTGTTGAACTGAGCTTTCTGAAGACCTTTAATTACTACTACTATCAAACTTACTTATTGATAGGCACCATGTTAAGTGCTATGCATGAATTGTCATTGAATGATCTCACTTAGTACCCAAAACAACCCCATGATTATCATCATTATTATTATCTGAGGCCCAATGCCATGCAGTTTAGTGAGGGAACAAAACTTTGAATTCAAGCGGTTAGACTGCAGGGCATAGGCTTCCTTTTCTAATTTTCATTTAAGTGGAGATGCCCAGTAAACAGTTGTGTATGTGGGTGTGGCATTTGGGAAGGAGCTCTGGGCTGGTGATTTGGATTTGGCATTCATAAGCAAAAGGTGCTAGCTGAAGACATGGGAATGGAAGAGATGGCCCCAAGAGAGTATATTGAGTGCTGAGAGAAGATAGTCAAAGAGAATCCCAAAGAATACTCAACATTTTAATGATGGGCAGAAGAGGAGAAATCCTCAGCTGAGACCAAAGAGGAATAGCTAGAATAGTAGGAGAAAAAGTAAAGGAGTGGGAGGATTTGAAGACAAGAGTGATCCACAGGGTCAAATGTTGCAGAACTGGCAAGAAAGGACTAAAAGCTATAGAATGAATTTATCCACAAGAAGATTACTGGTGACTGTGGAGAGGAAGTAGCAATGGAGTGGCGGGGATGGCAGCCAGACTATAATGGGGTTAGGATGTAGTCTTGGATGAGTTACTCGATCTTTCTGTGCCTCAAATTCTGCATCTGCAAAATAAGGATAATAATAGCGTGCCAATTTTGGTTCTGTGCACTGAAAGAATATGTGTAAGGCCTGGACATCAAAAACTTACTCAAGGGATCATAGATATGTCACAAGGTTAAATCATTTAACCATAGCTACCTCCTAACATGTTATATACTGTGTGAGAATCTGGGCATACAAGAATGAATAAGAAATGGCATTTGGCCTAAAGAAAGTTTCTCATAGTTTTGGAGGCTAAAAGTGCAAGATCAAAGTGGCAGCAGGTTTGGTTCCTCCTGGGCCTCTCTCCTTGGCTTGCAGATGGCCTCCTCTGGCTGCATCCTCCCTCACAAGGCCTTTTCTCTGTAGCTCATCCCTGGCGTCTCTCTGTGTCCAAATTTCTTCCAAAGACACCAGTTAGATTGGATTGGGGCCTACCGTAAAGGCCTCATTTTAACTTATTTACCTCCTAAATGTCTTATCTCCAAATATAGTCACATTTTCAAGTACTGGGGATGAGGCCTCGAGTTCTTTTCTATCCATTTTGCTTGGCTGGAGATTTAGCTCTTAGGTCTTAAGTCATTTCCACAGGGAGGCCTCTCGTTTACTCTTTGACAGAATGCTGCTTTTTTCTCCTATCCTAATAGCTAATTACATGAACTCAAGATGTTTTGGGCCTGCTCTACCTGCCTTACATTGAATCAATTCATTTAATATTCATAATTACTTCATGCGTGCAGGGGACTATTATTATGATAAGCCCCATTTTGCAAGTGGGGAAAGGAAGACACAGAGTGGCAGAGGTGGAATTACCAACTCAGGAGTCCTGGTTTGGTTAGCATCCACATCCTTAACTAGAGTACCCATCACGATCTATATTGACATATTTGATCAGGGATGTCCAACTTTTTGGCTTCCCTGGACAACGTTGGAAGACGAATTGTCTTGGGCCACACATAAAATACATTAATGATAGCTGATGAGCTAAATTTTAAAAAGGGGAAAAAAATCTCATAATATGCTTTTGGCTTTCTGCTCAGAAGCTAAGGTGCAACTTTCTTCAGTCATCCAGGATCTGGGTTCATCCAACACCAGCCCCCTCCACCATGCTGCCAGTTAGACCCCAACAAGATCAAAGTCCTACACCTGAGCTGCACCAGTGAGGAAGCTGCTGCTAAATCTGCCCTGGTCTCCAAGATCAGCCCCTTGGGTCTGTTTCCAAAAGAGGTTGGTGATGACATCACTAAATGACAAAAGAGGTTGGTGATGACATTCAGCTGGTGATTGGATGGGTCTGAGGGTTATAGTGAAAAGGACTATTCAGAACAGACAGGCCCAGATTGAGGTGGTACCTTCTGCCTCTGCCTTGATCATCAAAGCTCTCAAAGAACCACCAAGAGACAGAAAGAAGGAAAAACACATTAAGCACAGTAGAAATATCACTTTTGATGAGAGCGTCAACACTGCCCAACAGATGCAGCACTGATCTTTAGCTAGAGAACTCTCTGGAACCATCAAAGAGATCTTGGGGACTGCTCAGTCTGTGGGCTGCAATGTTGATGGTCGCCTCCCTCATGACATCAACAGTGGTGTAGGAGAAGCTGGGATGGCTCAGTGGGTTGTGCGCTTGCTTTGCAGCCCTGGTGACCGAGGACAAAATCCCAGCCCCGGCCTGTGTAGACCCAGTTCAACCCCTGGCTTGCAGGGGCGTGCCTCCCATGCAGGAGGCCCCTGGCCCAGTTCCTGCCCTGCGAAGCCCCCACCCACCTGTGTGGAATGAAACTGTGACATTACAACTATCCAGATTGCTCTGGGCCCTTCCCCTTCTGTCTATCTCTGTCAAAAACAATAAAATCAATCTTAAAACAAAACAAACAAAAAAGTGGTGAAGTGGAATGCCCAGCTAGTTAAGAACTACAAGGAAAACATTTCCATTAAAGATCGTTTGACAACCCCCCCCCCCCAAATAAAATTCTCATGTTTTAAGAAAGTATACAAATTTGTGTTGGGCTGCATTCAAAGCCATCCTGGGCCGCATGTGGCTGTGGCCCCAGGTTGGACAAGGTTGTTTCTTTAGTGATTGTCTCCCTCTCTAATCCTCAAGGTCTATGGGAACAAGGACTATGTCTGAAACGTACACAGAGCTTAGCTTCAAGCTTCAAGAGCTTATCTGGCACATTGTAAGTACTCAGGTATTTGCGGAATAAATGAATCAATAATTTAAAAAAAATGTCCAGATTGGGAGGCATCAGGTTCAGGACTGAATCCATACTCCGCATGACCTTGTAGAAACTGCCTTAGCTCTTCCTGCTTTGATTTCCTACCCAGTGAATCAGGGGACTCGGGGTGAGAGAATTAAGCCTTGCAGAAGAGGTGGCGAGTGCAGTGACTAGGAAAATGGAGTCGGGACATGGAGTGAATGAATGAATGCTTATCGTTAGTTTTCTCCACTAGAAGATGGAACCGAGTCCGCTGCGTGGGACAAAGGGATACAAATGTCCTTTTCTCCATTTCGGAGCGGTGTCGAAGCTTCAAGACGCAGGCTCCTATTTTCTCACTGTGAAAGCTCGGGAAGACCAGCATTTGTGGAAACAGGTGGTCTGAGTACTGCCCAGAGTAACTTCAGCTTCTGCAAGGCGCGGAGTGGGGCGGTGCCACAGGGAAGGCGCAGAGTCCAGACCCGGCCTCGGCAGGTCCCGCCCCTGGGCCGGCGGAAACGAGCCGGACCTCGCCTCCCAGGCCTGGGCGTGTCCCCATGGCGCACGCGCGCGCACGGCATGCTGGGAAAAAGCCCGCGCGGCGGCCATTTTGTGTTATCGGCTATTTTCTTGGAGGAGGGTTTTTATTCGGCCTGCGAGCGGACAGGAGAGGTTAGCGACGGTGTCGCTGGCGTTTCGGCCGGTGCCAGGGCTGGTGGGAGCAGCCGCCCAAAGAAAGCACCATGATTTCGGCCGCGCAATTGTTGGATGAGTTAATGGGCCGGGACCGAAACCTCGCCCCGGATGAGAAGCGCAGCAACGTGCGGTGGGACCACGAGAGCGTAAGTCCCGCGGGCTTTGGGCCTGTGCCCGGGTGCCGTGGGCCTGTGCCCGGGTGCCGTGGGGGAGGGAAGCGGCGCGGACCTGGGCCCTGAGGGCCCGCAGGGCCCGCGACGCGGTTTGGGGCCAGGGCCACGCCGGGGTCAAGTGCCTGACCCGTGGCGGGAGGGAGCCGAGAGCATGGCCCGGGAGGGAGGAGTCCGCGCGGATCAGGGATGAGGGTGGTTTGTGTTGTGTTAGTATCGAGGGAGTCAGGAGGGCTCTTGGCAGAATTGGAAAAGCACCTTAGTAAGGGAGGGAAACAGGGAAGGAACAAGTACTTTATCGCACCGAGGACTATTTTTTTACATCCTGAATTTTCACCTCATTGTGAAATAAGAAAAAGGACAAACTCTTCCCGTTATTTGGGTTCAGCGTCGTATTTAGGCCGAAATTTCTGGCCAGCATTAAAGATAAAAATCGTGACCGCATAGTTCAGTAATGGTATAATATTTGAATGGACGAATTATGAGGAAATATTTTTAAAAGAGATCTTTGTAGAGTTTACCGTCATGGTTTACAAATACTGTTTGATAGAAGTACGTTTTAGTAAGTCCTGCATGTAGCTAGATTGTTGTCAAGGCTTTTTCTTTCACATAAAACTCATTTAGTCCTCTTAGCACTGTACGGGTAAATACTGAGACTTGAGAGTCTCACCTAAGAAGTTCTGTTGGCAAGTTAAGTGGAGAAACTAATCTTTGTGGTCCTGTTCACTTTATACAATTCTATGCAATTGGCTTTCTGAAAATACTGTAATGTATTTCAGGTGTTTGAGTATGCAGTGTAACGTTTATTTTAGGTCTTACGTGAAGACCGTGTAGAATTTTAATTTTACTTGGCTAGCGGTTATAATTAAACAACATGGCAATTTAAAGACAGTTGCTAATCAAAATATGAAGGAATAGTTAAATAATGCTTTTGAAAAAAAGGTAGTTGCTTACTCTTTTTAAACATAGGCTTTGGTCAGTACAATCTCATTTGCAGTGCATAAAAACAAGTTAGTGCTAGATGAGCCCTTTCACTACCTTAAAATACAAGTATTTGGCCAAGGTATTGGGATGATGCTCCCTGACTTCAAAGTATGAAGTGTTACGGTAAAATTCATTTTGTGGGGTTAGATCCACATATGTGTCAACTTCAACTCAAGAGAGGTGAAGCTTTTTGAAAGTTTGTGGGGTTTTCTTTTTAATATTTAGGAGTTTTCCTATTACCTGTCAAAATAGGAGAGTAACTTTGTTGCTTGTCTTGATCCTTTTTTATTCTAGGCATTTCTTTGTCACTGTGAACTTTATTTTCTATCTACACTTTGCAAAAAAACAAACAAATAACAAAATAGATGATAGTTGAGGTGCAGGTAGGATATTTTTTACCTATTTTGAATGAAAGAGAATTACTTTT
>PVKE010022720.1:0-25325 GCA_004027555.1 Craseonycteris thonglongyai
CAACGCACAGCGTCACCATAGCCAAGAAATTAAAGGATTTTCCAGTCCAATAGCTAGCTGCATTCAAACATGTTAGCCTAATAGGAATGTGTGTGTACCATCAATAGTACCTAAGACTGATAGGAAATGAGACGTGTCAGAGAATTCTCTCAAAAATTGCCACAGCTGCTGGGTTTCTGCTGCAAAGTAAATAACAACTATATTGACATGCATTTTCCTTAGGAGAGCAGCCGCAGTGATCAATGCTATTCAAGGGGGTGCCTGGCCAAGTCCAGGGTTGTGTATAGTCTGAGTAGATGCCACATACACGGGTATGTTGTTGTTCATCTCATTTGCCAAAGGAGAACCTATTCTCTCATGTCAAATTTCCTAGATACTCTTCTAATTTGACACTAAAATTCTATGCCATTTGCAGAGTGATAATGAGTACCTGTTCTATATTCTCTTATCACTGATGTTCCTGAGTTGAACCATGAGTGAGGCACGTGACTCCTCTTCTCTCTCTCTCTCTCTCTCTCCCTCTCTCTCTCTCTCTCTCTCTCTCTCTCCCCAAACAGGCAGTGAAAACACTTTGCATAAACAAATTCCCAATCATACTTAATCATCTGAAAGCTGACAAAAGTATGTTATCTTACACTGTGAAAATACTAATCAAAGCAGCTTGTCAATTGTTAAAGTTAATGATTTAGATTTGCAACACTCTGACTAAATTTTAGTAAGTAATTACATAATTACACACAGGTTAACACAATCAAAAATAGCAATTGCCTCCTTAGAGTGTGTCAGGGTACCACAGTCCCATTCTGTAAATGCCTCTCATGGAGTTTGAGAGTGTGGTGATAGTGCAACTATCTCACTAGGAATGATTTCCAGTCATCTGGGTTTGACTCCACAGATGTTCAAGATCTCTGTTAGTGCTCAAATTTATTGTTTAAACCCTGTATTTACAAGTTTCTATCTCTTCTGCAGAATGAGCAGGCTTATTAGTTACACAATGACCCATTCTAATTCCTAGTGCCCTTTTCCCATCTCAAACGTCAGGATTTAGATACAAATATCTGTTAATTTATAGATAAAAAATGTTTTGGGGCAATTTCCCTCAAAACTAATTTCTGGGAAGCAAACCTTTTCTTTATTGATTTTTATAGTATTATTGAAACCATGTTTCAGTCAGAAAAATATCGCCAGAAGACTGACTTAAAGTATTTTGTGGTATGAAGCATGAAAGTCCTGGAACATTTTTTAGGACTTTCAAAAGTAGGTAGCATTGTTTTAACTTTGGACTTTTTTCTTCAAACCCAAAATTTGAGGAGAAACAAAAAATGGAAGGAAACTCCTATGTTTTTCTTTCCTTCTACTCTTTGTCCTTCTTCACCTCTCCCTCTTTCCCTTTGTTCTGTTTTATGAAGTCCTTCATGTTTCAGGAGTCAAAAGATTATTGGAGATATAAAAATAAAACAACACAATCCAAAAAAATAGGGAATTTCCAATACAGTCATAAAAGACAAGTAAATAGGTGCTGTCGATGAGCTAGGTGTGAGAATAGAAGTATAATTAGGAGATTATGAAAGACAGGAACACTTAATATTGCAATAAGAAGGCAGTACAATTGGGGAGGATCACAAAAATGAATGTTCTTTATCTGAATCATGAATAGTCAAGGTGAAAAGTGAGAGAAAGAGATAGAGAGAGAGAAAGGGTGATCATTCAGGAAAAATGCATGTGCAAAGACATAGAAGTCTGAGAGCTTTATAGTGCTTTGTTTGGAGAACTTTGATGTATTCAAAATTTATGTGTAGGAGTATTAAAGAAGATCTTTGGGAAAATTGCTTATGGGACTCAATACTTCCGTGGCTACAATGTAATGACTCCCCCACCCCTCACATGTATATATGGGATTAATAGGCAATGACTACTTTCCTAAATCAAGATATATCGAAGTCTTCTTTTCCTTTTCTAAAGATAAACTCAGTAATAGCATCTGTACCATCTGTAAATCCCTCACTGAAAACCTTATGCATGTGCTTCTTTCCTTTTTATAGTTCTATAAAAGAATAGGGATGTACTTGCTGTGTGGAGGCCTAAGTAGTTTAACGACTTTTGATTGAATATGATCATCGGGCAAAACTTTCTGCTTACAATGGCATTCAATCAAAATAATGAGATTTATCAGGCATCTTTCCTTAGCCTTAGAAAACAGAATGTAACTCAGGCAAAATTTATATGCCAAGGCCTTTTTGCAGAGTACAATTCAGGAGCAGCAGGCATGAAGAAAACGGAGAAATGAGGCAGGGACAAAGAGAAAGCAAATCTAAGGTGGTGTGTTATTAAAGAGGCCACAGCTTCCAAAGAAAACACAGACATGTCATCTTTTGGGACGGCTCTGGAGAACCGTGTGGAACCATGGCTTCTTGTGAAGTCTGCAAAGAGCAAGGAGAAAGACATTTATTTTCTGAATCCTTCTGTTTACTGTTCAGAATGTGTCCATAAAGCATTTACTCCCGCACCCTCCTAGGTTGTGTTGCCAGCATGTGCATTAGGGACCACGCTGTATATCCTGTGACACTAGGAGAGGAATATAGAACCTGGTAACGTCCAGTGTATAAGGGAAGAAAGTTTTATGAGGGAGAAGGGGTAGCTTGTGGGGTTGTAGAAATATTTTTTAAGCCAGAGATTGTATGTTGAATGCTATTGTGGACAGGAAGGATGCTCAGCTTGAATGATGTACTTAACTAACCATATGTGTTCCAAAAGTTTCTATGTTAAATTAGTCCTTGGGGAGTAGTTGTAGATTAAGACAGGCTGGAGGGAACACAATCCCTTTGAATAGAGTTAGTTACCATAGGATACTGGGAAGATGTGAAGCACATCTCATTGCCTTTGGTTGCATGTTATGTGGCTGGAGGTCACTTCCAATTTGACAACTAGCATTAAGAACATTTCACAGAATGACTTTCCTTCTTGTTAACAAAGGCTGTCCCTACCACCTCATCCTAAAATGTCCTCTTTTCAAATTTCTGTGTGCAAATGTTAAAACTTTCCAAACCTACATCTAAGTTGTTTGTTTTGTTTTTTTTTGAATGACAGTGATTTTGTAAATGCCATTACAAAATTAGGGTGTTTTCAACACAGGCTGCTCAATTTTTTTCTAGGCACACAATTTCTGCAATGTAGATAGCTGATCCTAAGTAGACAGGATTGGGTATCGATTGTGGAACTCAGATTGAATGAGTTATTTTTTTCCTAGTATGATTACTGGAGATAAACAAAAACAAAAAAAATTACACTTCTATACTAGAATATGAGTTCTTAAAAATATATATACACACATGCATATACAGATACATGTGTGTATGTGTGTGTGTGTGTGTGTATATATATATATATATACATATATATATATATATATATATATATGTTTGTTGTCACCTTTCACCAATATTTTAATTTTGATTTAGATAAAAGGATCATTTCCATTTTGAAAATTACATATAAGAGTTTATATATTACATTTGAGACACAAATACCAATACCTACACACAATTGTGTTTTTAATCTATTTTTAATTTGTATTTTAGTCAGACTTGAATATTGATCTATTGTCCTTCGCATTATATTGAACTTATTTGCTGCTCTGCTCACAGATGCTAATATTTCTGTGACTTGGAGAGCTTGGCTCCTGCAGCTTTTGCCTCAGACATCACCTCATTATCCTTGTCAGCTCCTTATTAAAAAAAAGCCACTGACCTCTTACCTGAGTCTCTCTTCCCGGTTAGTACTTGTGAAAGGGCAACTTATCTCAAGGCTGCTGTGTTTCTAAATCACCTTATATTCTTATTATCCCCATTTCTATCTCAGAATAGAATTTTATAGACAAAGTACCATGTTTCTGCCTTTTCTCTCCTACTTCTCAAAGATAACTTACCTCCATTTAAAAGGTGCCTACTTTCACAATGTTATTGCCAAGGAAGAGAATATTTCCTAGTAGGTATGTATTTTTAATCACTTCCTTTTTCTGTTGTTAATAATTACTAATTAATATTACCTAGAAAATATAACTCTGATATTGTATTTTCTAAGTGCCTTTAGGGAAGCTTGTTTTTTTTATTCACTCCACTCCCAGTTTTAAATCTGGATTCTTGGCACAGCCAAACATTTTTCTTCTTGCATTTAGACATATTTTGAACATAACATGTTAGAAGTGTTTTTAAATGAAGTGTTTGGTCACAGCAACAAATACTGAAGTCTTTCTATTAATAAAAATCTTTCCCAGGGTTCATACTTTCAGGCACTTTCAAACGGATGGAAGCAAAACCTCATTCTGGAATCTGAACTTAAGGTATTTCCATACAAATTCAAACCAAACAGACAGTTTTTACAGATGACACCAAATTTCACAGTTTCTCTCTCTCTCTTTTTATTCCTGTAAGACTGACTTATATTTAACTTTTACTTTTATTTATAACCCCGAATAAGCATCCTTCTACCACTTGACATCCATGCTTTTGACCAGGTTTAAAGATGGGGTCAAAGGCCTGTACCGTAAAAACATTTGTGTCCACAGATGGTAGCTCCCCAGAGTGCACTCTACTGCACACTACAAAGAAACGATGCTAAGAGATGAGGTAGGGGCAGTTTCAGGAAAACAATAACAAAGTCTTTGAGCAAGAATGGGGTAAAAGCTTTATTATAAGTGACTACCAGAAAATTCTTTTTAGATATTATAATATTTCTCAAATCAACATAATCTCCACTTTTGTCACTGAACAACCAAATAAAGGAAAACATTAAAAGTGGACCTGATTGAACCTCCTGTTTATACGTGAAGAACAGTGTTGCGTGCTCAGGTACTTTGCATGAAGTACACATTGTTTGGTATACACATCATTTTATCCATAGGTTTCTTCCACATTCTTCAGAATGCTTGGATTGATGGAGAGGAAGCAAAGTTCACAAAATTGCTGCATCAATAAATATTTAAAAGGTATACATTTAAATTTAAAAACCTTTACCTTTTATTAAATTAACATCAATTCTTATATAAAAGAGTCAGAGTATTGAAAAAAGCATTGATTAAACATTTGAGGAGATAACTATTTTTATTAATGGCATTGATAGAATCATTGTGTTTATGTTTATAGCACTGATAGTCACCAAGTGATTTCTTCAGCATATGATATTATCGAAAAGGATGGAAGAGAATCATGATTTAATAAGTATAAATGAAATCAGAAATCAAAAAATATATACATACAGAAAATAAACTTGAATTGCTAAGTTAGATTCCCAAGGCTGGCATACAAATAATTATTAGAGGTTTCCAGGCATTATATACGGTAATAACAATCTGAGGGACACTTCCTTCCCAACTGTGAGAGGCATCAGAATTACTTCTTACCGATGAAGTCACGATCAGTTCTGAAAGTCAGGAAAACAGCTCTCATCTTCCATACCACCTAAAAAATTCAAATCACTCCTCACCCATCCTGCATACAGCCATAGGTTTATTTCATGTTACTAACCTACTTAAAACCCTTCAATGGATACCATTATCTATCAGATAAAGTATAATTTTTTGACTAGTATATAAGTTCCTTTATTATTTATCTCTTGAAAAAACAAATGCTTGGTTTTGTCAAGCTATTTCCCCAGTTATACAACACACTGGAACTGTCTCTTTGTGTGTTTACATAATTCCCTTAATGTGATTTTTGCATACATTATTTCCTTAGCTTGGGTGCCTTACCATTCTACTCTTTGTACGTCTGTCAGACTCCTTCTTAATTTTTGAAAATTCAGCTTAGTCTTAGTCAACTTCAGAAAAAGCTCTATGTAACACTGTGCGTATCGTTCTTATTGCTTGTTTATGCTTTTGTCGTTTTGCTTGTCGTTTTACTCATCTGTCTCTCATGCTACAAGCACTTGGAGCATATAGCTTGATGTTTGGTACCAAGAGTTACAAGATGAAAATTTTTGTAGGAGAGTGAATAGATGAATCTAGGAAATATAATTTAGTCATACATAGGTTTGGACACTATTTAAGCTCACGAGACTGAATTTGGAAAATGGATCTGACCCCAAATGCCAGTTTTGAATTTGGGGACATTTCCACAGCAGGCATGGGAGTCAGTTCTTCAGAGTAGAGAGCAACGTTTACACAAGTCCAGAGCTGCCTTAGCTGTCACTGATGGTATTGCTGAGTAAGCACCAGCCCTTTGTCTCAAACCATTGGTGTGCCCTGGTGTGCATTTTTGGAGGAAACCATTGGATAAATATTTTTGTAGATTACTGAATTTGGATTGGTTAAGTGTTTTAAAGATATATGAGTTTGGCACTTCAAGATAGCACTTTGAAAAGCCCTGAATCAATTTGCAAATTACTGACCTGAATAGGACAGTAAGTATTATATAATATAAACAGGAAAGATGGGATAAAAATGGCTACAAGATGAAGACCACATTTATAATTAGAACAGAGGAACATTAGGAGATGACTTATTCATCTTGCATTTTCAGCACCTACAACAGGGCTTGATACTTGGTAGATGCTCAATATAGTTTTGTTGAATAATTGAATGAGTGAATGAACAAGGCAGTCAGACAGGAGGGAGATATAAAGAGCTGCTATATTTGGATGAGTTTTCAGTAGATCACAAAATGAAAAATGTTCTACTCTGATCATGAAGAAAAAGCAGAGAGATATATGAGATATTAGCAGAAAGAGAATAAGAAAGGTCTAGATTTTTAGAAGCATGTAATTTACCATAAACTCTATTGACTTCACTTGTATACTTTGATGGAGTTTGATTAAATTTGGAGTTGTTCAATCAGCAACATAATCTAGTTTTACATTTTTATGCCCCCCAACCCCGAAGTTCCTTGGTGCTCATTTCAGTCAATTCTTACTCCAATCCCCAGCTCCAGGCAAACATTGATCTGCTCTCTCTGTCTCCACAGTTTTGCTCTTTCTAGAATTTCCACATAAATGTAATCATACCATACATAGTCCTCCATGTAACTTCTTTCATGTAGTGTCATGTTTCTGTTTCTACATGTTTCTTGTTGCTACATGTAGTTGTGATTCATTCTCTTTCTACTGTTAAATGGTATTCCATCACATGGATATACCACAGTTTGTTTTGTTGTTCATTGTCCTGATGGATCTTTGAATTGTCTCCATTGTTTTTTAATTTTGAATAATATTGCTATAAACATTCACATTAACTCTCACTGTGGCTATAAAGTTTTATTTTGGAGGAACAGTGGTAGACACCTTAGAATAGATTTGCTGCATTGTGTAGCAAATTTATGTTTAACTCAAGGAAACTTCAATCTACTTTCCAAAATAGAAAACAACATTTAACATAAGGTTTCTTTTCCTCTTTTTTTTTTCCCTAGTTGTTTATCATTATTATTGAAGTTGTTATCTGTTAATATGTATTGGTTAAGTAATTAAATTTAACAGCTAGAGTTAATTAAGTTACTTCTACCAAAGTTGTAGCTAGAGATGTCACTTTATTTATTTTTTTGCCAAATAAATCAAAGTGAAAAACGAAACAAAACCCAAGAGCAAGAATATAAGAAGGCTCCAATGCAAGAATATAAGAAGGCTTAACTGTTCAAATTTTAACACCAATGTTTTTCATTTAATAAATCTGATAACTATTATGATATAAAAAATATTCCTCATTTGTATCTTACATAGTCTTTCTTTAAATTGCATTTCAAGTATTTTTTGTATTATGCACATTGTGAATTTAAATTATACTGTTGAATTGTAATAATTTTAGAAGTAGGGGATACTTGATTATATGACCTAATTTACATTAAATTTTAATTATCTGTGATGGTGAAAAATCATTGCAACTAGTCCATATAAGTAAGTGCTAAATGATATCAGTTTCCTAAATTGCAGATACATTTACAGGGGTGCTCAAAAATGTAATAGCACTTTGTAGGTAGAATAGTTTCAGTTGATGAAACTAGACAATTTTATCATTCCCACTTAAAAAATATTTTTTTTCTGTTTAAATAATTGCAGAATAAAGTCACTTTTGAACATTCAGTATAAAATTTAGACCAGGCTTTACAAGAAGTAAAGATGAAAATGATTAACTCTAAATTGCAGAAGAATACTTTTGGTTAGTTGCACAAAATATCACATGATTTATTATGAGCACTGTGTCTATATGAGCATTTATGAGCATACATATGAGCAAGAACCATTCTTGTTATCCAGGTTTTGAAATCTCTTTATATGAAAGTAAAAGCATTGTCACAGAATGGTATTTTAAAAGCTTCCTGGATAAGATGGCTACTTTTGGTCTGAGAATCTATTCTCTTTAGTTGCTGTAGTTCCAGAGGGCTGGCATTTCATTTCTTATAGTCACAGTACACGTGGTACAAGACAAAAGGGGGCTGAAGATAAGAATCAGGCACGAGGGAGTAAGAAAGGAAGGTAGGAAGTGACTTCTTGTTTCAGCTGCTGGGCCTCTCTGGACAGCGCACTGCAGTGGGAAGGGGAGAGGTGGGTGAGTGTGGAGTGAGACCCTCTATCATACCTGGTGGTGATCAATGAGGCCAGGATTAGTGTCCGCAGCCTCAGTGCCAGCTTCCATCCTAACGTGTGTGAAACAGCAGGGCCTCTGCAGGAAGTCAGCTGAAGTCCTGGCCCTCATGTCCCTCAGAATGTCAGAATTTGTTCCTTTGTTCTGCTTACCTTCCTTATTCCCTCCCTGCGTAATACGAGTGACCCAAATGCCATGGTTTTTGAAATCTGTGCTTCCATTAGGCACTCATCATTCTCTTTACAACCCGAGAGCAAACCTCTCCATCTTCAAAATGCTTTAAGGTGAGTCAGCCTTTTAAAGGAATGAAGTCACCACTGTCCAAAGTGGAACTCACTAAAAATATATATATTAATGGATTGGACTATGCATTATGTAAAGCAAGGCCTTGGCTGTTTTTAAATTTAGTAATCTAGAGTTAAGACCAAAATAAATAAACATGACTCAATGACTTTGGCAAGTAACTTTACAAAAAAAAAGAAGAGAGGCTTAGAGAAGTTAACAGAGCTGATAGTTGGCTCATAACTATAAACATGTCTCAGACTTCTTTGGTTTCCCAGTATTCTGTTAGTTGTTCCTTCTAAGTGTTGTCACCATATCCTTGTTTACACCTATATCTTATTTATAACACCTACAGCTATCATTTTGAAATGTTTTAACTCCACTGGAGTTATAAAAATATATGGTTCTCTATTATTTCTCAAAAGACCACCTTCAAATGGTTTTTCCTTCCAGTTTGGTTCTTACCCACCTGCCCCCGGTACGCCCCCAAGCTCCAGGGGCGTGCCTCCCATGTGGGAGGCCCCCAGCCCAGTTGCTGCCCTGCGTAGTCCCTGCCCACTTGTGTGGAATAAAACCATGCCCAAAACTGATGGTGTGCAACTATGGAGACTGCTCTGGGCCCTCCCCCTTCTCTCTGTCTCTGTCTCTGTCAAAAACAGTAAAATAAATAAATAAATAAAATTACAACCTTATATCGAGGATAACATCTTCTTCTCTCCAGCCCAGGGTTGGCCAATCACTGACCCTGAGGGTAAAGCCCACTACTTAACTCTTCTTCTCACCATCTGGTTTTGTGTTAAAACAGGCAGGAGGAATTGGGGCCAGGGATTGTTCGTTTTGTTTCTTTAACAAATATTGATGTAGACCACTGCCAGTCATTGCTCTCCCTCTGGCAGTCTTCAGCGGGTCATAGAAACCATCTGTGTGGCAAAGCATTGAATGCTTACATGTCTTCGGGGTTTTCGTATGGACTCTTCAGGAACTGCCTCATCACACAGTTTCCTGACATGGAGGTCCAATGTGGCTTCCCTTCTTCTGACCCCTCTTCAGTCCTTCTTGATGAATCTCCACCCACAGCCTCTAGGTGCCTGAGCATCTCTCCCCAGTTGCTGGCTGTTTCAGGTGTAGCACCAACATGCTGATTTAAGCCCAGGTACTCCTTAAACCATAGAAAACGCTCTGATCCTTGCTAACCCACTCCTGGGGCTGCTGGTATAGCACCTTGCAAGATTTTATAATAATTGCACATTCTATTTCAATTGCCTGATGGCTGACATATCTTAC
Source organism: Craseonycteris thonglongyai (assembly GCA_004027555.1). Lineage (NCBI taxonomy): Eukaryota > Metazoa > Chordata > Mammalia > Chiroptera > Craseonycteridae > Craseonycteris > Craseonycteris thonglongyai. The sequence goes on from PVKE010022720.1 coordinate 10,133, forward strand.
TACCCTGAAATGACATTGAGGATGGGAGGGGGAAATGATCTTGGTCCTGTCTGAAATTTCAGAACCTAGCTTACTGCATGGTACAAACTAGGGGTTTGCTGAATAGCTGTCGAATTATTGAGCAGATGAATTAACAAATGCATTTTTATAATGAAGATAAATCCAAAGATATTGATGATGTTATAAAGAAGAAATATACAATATACATATTTAAATGAAATATGTTAACTAATTTTTTCTTCTTAATATATATTTTTATGTATAAAATCCTATGATATTTCAGACAAATTAAGAATTATTATTATTTTTTTTAAAGGGTATTCTTTTTTTAAAAAATATATTTTTATTTATTTATTTTTATTTTTGACAGAGAGAGAGAAAGAACTGAACTGGGGAAGCTCCCAGTTCAGCCTATGGGTCCGCATGGGCCAGGGCCAGGATTCGATCCTTGGTCCCCGGCACTGCAAAGAGAGTGCCTAACCCACTGAGCCATCCCAGCTTCCCCAAAGTAAGCATTATTGATGCCATGGTTAGGCTCCATTTCTAATACTCATCAAGTTTTGAGAGAAGTTGTAAGTTGTGTAGTCTGTTTAACAGAGTTTGGGACACATTAGCCAAGCAATTAATACATTTACATATCTCATCAGGTAGAAGTAGTCCTGTGGCTTGGAGGGACACAAATAGTCTATGACAATGGGATGAGTGGCATTTCTATGGGCTAGCCACTCCACCATCCACAATCCATTTCACTGCCATAATTCCTTTTTTTTTTTTAGATTTATTTTATTGTTTGAGAGAGAGAGAGAGAGAGAGAGAGAGAGAGAGAGAGATGGGGGAGGGCTTAAAGCAGTCTCCATAGTTGTACATCATTAGTTATGACATAGTTTCATTCTACACAGGTGGATGTGAGGCCATGTGGGGCAGGAACCAAGCTGTGAGCTTCCTGCATGGAAGGTGAGAACCTTCACCTCTGGTCATTCCAGTGGTTACCAGCTGATCCGCAGTTTAGAATATTGGTTTTTCACAGGCAGGGCCCAGGATTCAATCCGGACCTCACAGTTGCAAGGCAAGCACTCAACCTGCTGAGCTATCTCTGCATCCTGTCACCGCCTTAATTCTTGAGCATAGAGATTCTCCGTGAGCATTGGGGCCTTCAGGGTAGCCTGTGGGATTTCTTTGTTAATGTCGATTCTGTGTGTTTATTTGTTTTGTTTAGGAAAGGACATACAGAAAACATAAAAGAGCAGCAATTTCACTTTTGATCAGTCACAAACAGTACTTCTTACAATAATTAGTAACCCTATTAGTTCACTCTGATTTTTTAACTAAAATTAAAAAGTAGTAAAACTTCATTTGCTAAATTAATATTTTTTCTTTACCTTTATATAAGCTTTCCTTAACCTTCTCTGACTTTCACTATCCACCCTCAAATTATCTTTTTGTTAATAAAAAGTTATAGACAATTATCTTTGTTAACAAGACTTTTTAGAAGCCACTCTGAAATATTAATGGAAAAGACAAGGGCCTAATGGGACCTTAAGACATGGTGATTATGACCATGTGGATTCAAGTCCCTGCACCATCACTTTCTAACCCGGGATCTTAGAACAGTAACTAAATCTCTCTGCATCTTTGTTTCTTCCTTACTTTATTGTGGTAATATACCTTACCATGTGGGTTTATCAGAGAGTGAAAAACAAAACTTAATTATGAACAGTAGAGAATTTCTTGATTATTGATATTTTACCAAAGGTATAAGTTTATTTTAAGCACTCAGTGTTCAAAACTTCTTACACCATGAGAAATGTCATTTTCAACTTCATTACCCAGGTTGTTTATAGATTAGAAATTTGAGGCATAAAGAGTGGTTTGTTGATAGATATGTATGTGCCCTCTCTGTTCAGTGCAAACATTGTGAATGTGGAAAGTACTTAAAGGACCCCCCACCCCTTGGCTGTGGTTTTAGAAGGATACTACTGGAAGTCCTCTGCTCATTGAATTTCCTTCCACAAAAAGTTTTTACTGTGCACAGCACTTTTCAGTTGAAAGCATACTATGAACTTAACCAAAACTCTAAAAACTTGTTAGACCAGGGATGACTATCCCCATTTTCCAGATAAGGAAAATGAAGCTCAAAGGGGTTAACTGAGGTGCACAAAGTCACATGATATGTAATAGTGAAGTTAGGATTAGAATCCTGTTCCTCTGATTTTCAATCCCACGTTCTAGTTTAATCTGCTGTGTTAGCAGAGAGCCGGTAAGGTTATCATCACAACAGAAAGGAAGTTAATTCAGCTGCACATTGATTAACCTAAAGGGGAATCCAATCAATGTTGGTAGAATGCCAGAAGAAACATTTTTCTGTCTACACTGATGTTTTTGCCAGACAGCACAATCTCTCCCATCTGGATCAAAATCAGAACTCCAAATATCAGAACAAACTAAATTACTCTTTCCTGTCTACAGTGGCATCTGTCTATTTTAAGGGTAGATACAAGTATATATGTTGCTCAAATTTCTGCCTGGCAGTTTGGAATAACTCTATTATACTGACTTTTGTGGCCATCCCCAGTCTCTTTCTGGTTTTGTAATTGTGGATAATGAATCTAATAAAAGATCAAATAGTCACATTATTCAAAATGAAAGTGTGAAGGTAGCTTAGAATTTCTGTTCGATCCATTACCATTCAGGCGGATGCTTCTGCTGCAAAACTTCCTCTTTTGAGTGGAATACTTGTTCAATGTTCAGGAAATAGCATTTTAAGTGTGGTCTTACTGACTTGAACTCGAGAGCTTGTTTTGCTTAACATCCCAAGGGAATCAAGATCTAGGCAAAACCAGGAGGTTAAGATGTTATGATTACTGTAGGAATATGAAATATGTGTGTCTTCTTTATTTTCATTTAAAAAAAAAGTCGTCATCGTTGCATTTTGAAAGGCATCATGTATCATTGCATTTTTGCTTTGTGCTGCGGTGATGCCCTTTCTTATTTTTTTCATGCTCAGTTTTTTGTTTTGTTTTGTGTGTGTATGTGTGTGAAAAGGCTGAGTGTTCATTTTACATTAGTAGGAATACATGTGCTACATTTAGCAGAACTGTCTATATATTTTTTCATTTATTATAATAATCATTTTTTCTCATTAAATCTGAAAATCATTCTAACTTACTACTCTACATTTCTAAAGCACTTTACCATCTGCACTTGCACATTCATGATCTCATTTGATTCTCACAACATCCTATGAAATAGAACTTTATAAACATTGTTTGCCATTGCAAGCCCATATATGAGGATGTGACTTTTTGCTTTGGGGGAAAGGTGATTTTGACTTGAGTGTTCCATAGTTTGTGAGTGTGAAGATAACTGGGATCGTCATTTTGGTCCTAACTTCCTAACTTAAGATGGTTTTCCAAAAAATTACACTCGCAAAGTTTAGATAAATTATGATTTTAAAGTGCAATTAGAAAACAAGTAACAATGATCATTTTATTTAAGAAAAAGAATTGGGAAACTTTCCATTTTTGTCAGTTTCCTGGACTATTACTCACATTTGTTTAATTTGAAGAGTTTATCCCATGTATTTTCTTGTTAGGCAAAGTAGGTTCAAGTTCTAGTTTCATTTGGAAAGGATCTACTGAACAGTGGCTGCCTTCTTATTCATAGTGATTTTAGGTAGATACTAACAGAAAAATGAAATGTCTGCAATCTAACCTGTCTCTTTAAGATGTGCAACAAGGGGTAGGAGCAAAGAATCTGCAATATTCTTTATAATTTCATGGGGTCTGCTGAGGAAATGTGCCAATTTTATGGGGACTCGTAGGGAAAAATTTTGATTTCATGTGAATTCGAGTGAAAAGGTGGATTTCATGGGAGTTCTAAAAATGGCTGGATTTCTCAGGAGCCGTGAAATCTATGACAGCCACGGAGAAAATGCACCACCTCTGTCACGGAGCAAATTTTAGGGCAGTTTGGCAAAACTTTAATTCTTATATATCTGCCCATGCTGTCCATTATACGTTTTGAGGCTTTGTTGGTCATTCACCTTTTTAGAGATATGTGTGAATACTAATGTTTGTACTTTGTGTATGTAACAACCATCGATTACTTTCTCTGTTATGTAGGGTATATGTTGTGTGGTCACTCACACCATGTGACTCTTGGGGTTATAAACTTATGTTGGAGGCAAGGTCAGGGTGGCAGTGCTTAGAGTTTGGGTAGTCCTAGCCAGGGGGTGGAGAGATGCCTCTCATTCCTATGGCCACAGTTTTCATAGGGTTTGAATGTCCTTAGAGATCATTCAATATAATGGTTCTTCAAGGGTATTCCAAGGTCTAAACATTTGTGCAGAATCCCCTTGGGAACTTGTTAAAAATTTGAACTCCTTGGTCTTACCCCACTCTAGCTGAGCCAGACTCTCTGAGGGTGTGGCTTGAGATTCAGCCTCTAAAATTCCACTTCTTGGGTAATATTCATCCTAGTGCACACACCAGTTTGAGAGCCACTGTTCCAATCCAATTCTTTTTCCAGTGCAGAACAGACTATTGCATTGTCTCCTCTGACTTGTAGCTCTTCTCTAGGACCTTTCTGTACAGCAGGACTGGGGTCCGGTGTGGTGCCATTAGCTGAACTCATGTGTAGAACTGGAGGTGGGTCATAGGGAAGACTGCTGAGGAAGTACAGATGCCATGGCCCAGGTCTGGGAACTTGCACTTGTGGAAGCACATGAATGCAACACTTATAATAACTCAGTTTTTCAGGTGTGCTCTATTAGTTATGAGAAGTGTTTCCTTGAATTAAGATTTTTTTTTCTGAAATAGTGAACAACTCTTGACAAAGTCCCAAAGAAAACAAAATAAGATTTTACCTAAATTTGTATAGTACTTGCATTCATGCAAAATTCATGTATATTGTAACAATAAAGAACACTTTCTTTTAATATGTAAAGTATGTTTGATTCTAATTCAGATAATTAGAAAAAGGTTTTTCACATACTTGAATGTCCAATGGGACATTAGAAAATAGTGTTGGGTACAGAAACAATCTTTCTGATTCAGGACTGCAGTCATTGCAAGATATCCAGCATCCCTGTAACTCTGCTTTCTAAATATTTGTAATGACTCCTAATTATTGTGACAACGAAAACCTTTTCAATGTTCCAAATGCCTTCTGAGTGGTACTGTGCTTTTGAGAACCATTTTCACTGATTTTCTTACTTTTCAGCTACACCATATATGAACCTTTCTAAAATGGAAATCTACTCACGCAATTTCTTGCTTAATGTCTTTCGATGCTTTCCTGTTCTGAAAAGTGCCATTCAACAGCCTAGGTGAGCACGCAGAAACCATCACGGTCTGGCCACTTTTATTCCTGTAGTGTCGTCACCCATGACTCAGGCATATTGGATTGTTTAAATACCATGCTACTTCAAACCTCCACATCTTTTTTTTTTTTAATTAAAAAATTTTTTTTTTTATTGATTTTTGACAGAGAGAAACAGAGACAGAGAGAGACAGAGAGAAGGGGGAGGGCCCAGAGCAGTCTCCATAGTTGACATTAGTTTTCTACATAGTTTCACTCCACAGGCAGGCACAGGGCTGCACAGGGCAGGAACTGGGCCGGGAGCCTCCCACATAGGTCCCGGCAAGAACTGAACTGGGGGCATACCCCAGTTCAGCATGTGGGTCCGCATGGGCCAGGGCCGGGATTCGATCCTTGGGCTCCAGGGCTTCAAAGCGAGCGCTTTACCCGCTGAGCCATCCCAGCTTTCCCCAAAACCTCCACATCTTTAGATGTGTATTTTGCTTTTCCTAGACTATAATCTCTCTTCACTTTGCTCATTCAGTGCCCAAGGATTACATTTTTAGTAAAGCCAAGTTTGATTATATTGCCTGGTCTCTGAGCTCTCATAGCAGTAATCTAGGCGTATATTGTAATGTAATTATTGGTTTATTCAACCTCTTAGATTAGAAACTTTGACATTTCTCTATAAACTATTTATATTTCTTAGTCTGACCTATAAAAATCTTTAAGATATACTTCTACATATCTATATAGCCTCATCACTCATGATCTTGTAAACTTATCTAAAATTCGCCTTACAATTCCTAGAAAATACCTTACCCCACAGCCTGTATCCTTGAACACACTGAAAAAGCTACATCACATGTGTAACTCTTGCTCATCCAATAAAACTCAGCTGAGATTGTTACCGTATTCATTGAAAATCTATTAGGGGTCGTGTATAGTGCTTGGTACTGATGTAGAAGACATGGCCTTTGTTTATATGGAGCTAGTAATCCAGTTATAAATCTTTTATCTCTTCTGTGGCTGGATTAATTGCCTCTTCTCCATCCAACCTCTAGCATAGCACTTAACTGACAACATTGCATTTGGGACTGTAAACTTCTTGAAGAAAGACAAGTCATCTTTATTTTTATGTAGCTGGCATCTGATATAATGCTTAACTCATAGTAGGCATTCAAAGAATGGACAAAAACATGGGATGTTCACTCACCACCAAGGCAGTCAATACAATATTTATTAGAAATCCCTTGAGTGGCAGTTTTGAGGATACCTCCTCTATATTTTAACTGTTAATCATTATCAAGTACAGTACTATGTTTTGAAATAGACCCCTCACATAGTTTTCTAATAAGTTTTCTTCTTCTTGATTGTTTCTCAATAGTTTTTCTTCTTCATAATAGCCCTGGAGCTCTGACTTCCTACCCCGACCTCTCTAATATCCTATAAGTGAGATGTCAGGAAGGGGAGGTTAACATTTGTACCAATCATCTTGTGTGTATCTGGGTGCAAGGATGGAAGTCACCTGCATGTCCCCTGAAAAGAAAAAAGTAAAGAAAGAAAGAAAGAACCAAAAGAAAATGTTAGTTCTTGAAACCTACTGCCTCCAAGTTACCAAAAATTTAGAGGAAAACAAAATAGAGGAAAACAAAATGGCAGGCCTGGATCCCGAAGACTACATATTTTCTTCATGGAATGCTTGGTTTTTCAGTGTAATACTACCTGGTTTGTTTTTTTTTTAATAAGGCCAGGAATTTTTTTTTTAAAGATATTATTTTATTTAATTAATTTATTTATTTATTGTTTTTGACAGAGAGAGAGAGAGAGAGACAGAGAGACAGAGAGAGAGAGAGACAGAGAGAGAACTGAACTGGGAGAACTTCCCAGTTCAGCATATGGGTCCACATGGGCCGGGGCCGGGATTCAATCCTCGGTCCCTGGGGCTGTAAAGTGAGCGCTTAACCCACTGAGCCATCCCGGCTTCCCCAATACCTAATTTTTGTTGTTGTTGTTGTATGAGCAGATCTCCATTAAATGTGAAGTAAATTTGTAAATTCTGAAAAAAGAAGTCTGCATATTTATAATTTTGATTTTCAAAGCACAAGACTAGAATACAAGCAGATGCCCCTTTCCCTATTAATAAAATCTTAAACATGAAATTTTTTTTGTATTTTATTATACTATTTATTTGGAATAAAATGAAAAAAAATTAGGGTCCTTTTTAGCATGATAAATACATTTGAAAAAGTTGTAGAACTTTTCATCCTGGACTCAGAGATAACTTTCAGAAAACAGAAACTTACCACCTTCTGTGCAGAAATATACTGAATGTATATTTCAAAGTATTGCCTAAAATAGTTATTTTAAATATAAAAGTCCAATAAAAATATCACAACCTGTAAGGTGTTTACAAACTGATTTCAAACCAATCATCAGATTTCCAGTAAGCACATTTATCTTTGTCCCTCAATTGTAAAATCATAAATTTGAAAAGTATGTTACTTTTACAATAGAAAGCAAGAAAGAAAAATGCCCAGATAAGAGATTCGTGGTCCTGGGACACAATAGCTTAAAACAAACAAACAAACAAACAAAACAGGACAATTTATGTTGAATACTGGGCCCATATTTTACTCAACTTTGGTTGAGTTATCAATTCAACTGACAACTACAACCAAGAAATCAGGAGAAGGTTGAGACTTGGAAGGGCAGCAACGGAAGGATTAGGAAAGGCCACCAAGAGCAAAGGTGTGTCATTAGTCACCAAGGCTAAGATCATCCAGCTAAGGCTAAGGGATACCCTGTTATTCCTAGTTACTACACACTGATGTTAAAATTGTGCAGTAAAGAAGAATGATAAGAAAAAATGGATTCATTTGAAATATGATTTTGGAGGAGATTACTGTGGATACCACAGACTGCCAGAAAGATAAACAAAGTATACCTGAAATATTGCTGGAAGGCAAAAATGACAAACTGAAGCTGTCCTACTTTGGGTACATCATGAAAAGGCAGGGTTCTTTGGAATATACAGAGTTCTGAAAAAAATATATAGGACAGCGGGAACAGTGGAAGACCAACTATGAGGTGTGTTGACTCCATAAAGGAAGCCACAGGCATGAGTCTCCAGTAACTGTGAGGGCTGTTGAGGACAGGACATTGTGGATGTCACTCACTTGTAGGGTCACCAGGAGTCAGAGGTGATTTATAGCATATAACATACATCCTCATTGCCTACTGATTTCAAACACTACTCTGAGAGCCAAGAAGAATAGATTTCTGGTCCTGGCTTTACTTCCCTCCAGCCATTCTTTGCTCGTCAAAGAACCTTCAATTCTCTGAGTCCCTATTTACTCATCGGCATGAAAGAGACCTACTTTACAGGGTTGTTGTCATACATAAGCAACAAAAATGTACTGTGTGCACACACAAAGTGTTGAAAAAGATTTCAAATGGGCTGTTAGATATTACATAATAATAAAATATAATCACTATGAATGTATCATTCTCTGCTAACGTAACCTCTAATTCTAATTTTTTTTCCTTTATAAAGATAGAAATTTCCCAGATAAACCTGATATGTAGAAATACACTAAGAGACAGAGACATTCATTCTGCTGGATACATTCTTAAGATACCTCCATATAGCATCATCAGTGCTTGGGGTGCTTGTAAAGTGATTTTCACAAAGCAAGCCCTTAAATAGCAACAGGTAAGCAATGCAGAGAAAGAAATATTTAAACTAAAAAATGTTAAATACATTTTGTTAAAATTAAATCCCAGCATTTTTTGGTGGCTTCAAACATATTTTAAATAAAATAAATTCAACAACCAAAGATACTAAGCATGTTACCCATACTTAGTTCTATTTCCCTTCCAAAAGGTCATGGCATGATACCTAAGAAAATATTGATTTCACACAGCGTCAGGGCTTGTTGCTGTTCTTATTCCATGTTTCATGGCATCCATTTTACTTTTTTCCTCGTAGAATTACTGTCGTTGCTAGTTCCTGGTACAGATTTTACTACTGAATTCTGGGAATACCAAGCTAGGCAATCAAAGGAGCTCCTTCCTTCAAGGGCTCTTAAGCCCTTCACACACGAGCAGGACATGGGGCTAAATGGAGGGTGCCAGTTCCTACCCCCAAATGGCCATGGACTGAAGGCACACTTAGCCTGCATATAAGATTCATGATGATCCAGAGACTGGCTGGCCTGATACTGTATTAGTTATGTGAAGATCCAAGCTGCGCTCTATATAACTCAGGGCAGAATACAGATTGCTTTGTAGGTTCCCTGGATGTTTTAAAGTTTTCTTTTAACACAGTGACTTTGAAATGTCTCAGTATTTGTGTGTGTGTGTGGTGCGAGTAAAAAGAGAGTCAGACAGAAAGAAGAGAGCTGACATTCCCTAGAGACAAATCATGTGTTCAGCTCCTCTTTAGACCAAAGTTCCGCTTGTATTTTATCTTGTATATCCTCCTACGAGCTAAGATTGGAGCATTTCTTTCCTTACTGAATTTAAGGCATAGAGGCTGCAAGAATATCCACTGTCCATTTGGATCTTAAATGCTTTATATACTGTATAGAAGGCAAATGCGGGTATTTTCATTAACCCCTGACTTTATTGTCTGACATTAGGCCTTTCAGTTAGACTCCCTGGATCCCCAAATCCCTGACATTTCTGGGGAAACATTTGAAATCTTCAGTTCAAAATGCAAGTGATAAACTGATATTTTCATCATTGATTTCTTTATCAAGAATTAGCTGAGAGTTTTTTTGTTTTGTTTTTTTTCTATGAAGACCAAGAGAGGAAGGTAATGGGCTTTCTGGCCCTAAGGTCATATACTTACATTACTACATAATTTTAACCGAACTTCCACAGAAGTCCTAGTGAGTCTGTATTACAAATACGATTTTAGGTGGGCAGAAGCAGGCTCGGGAAGTTTAGGTGACATATTGATATCATACCTCTAATACATAGTAGATCCAAAATCTAAAACCAAGTTTGTCTTGTTCCACAGCCTATGCTTTTCCCACTGATCCTGATGCCTCATAGAAAGGAAAGAAAATGAGATACCTGACCTAGTCAAGGAAGGGTAGAGATTTATGTCCTAGTTCGCTGATTTCTGAGCAATCCTTCCATGAAATGATGATAACACCACCACTTATGCTTTAGGGCAGGGATGTCAAACTAGTGGCCCGCGGGCCACATGCGGCCCCCGAGGTAATTTTTTGTGGCCCATGATGGTCTGAAATAAAATGAAAATAGAAAAAATTGTTATGAAGAAAATAGCGCTTAGGGGAGATTGGGGCAATACCATACACACAATTCCCTCGTTAACCCTTTAACTACTGAAGATGAGTATACACATGGCCCAGTGCCTTTCCTGGGGGCCTGTGGGCGTGTATAAACGCACTGAATCAGTTCCAGCGACATTTGTAAATGTGATGTGGCCCATGTGAATCTTGCCTGTTGCACCAAATGGCCCGTGTTTTCATTGAGTTTGACACCTCTGCTTTAGGGCATCAAATATAGTAGACACTAGTAAAGTCTTAAGTAGGATCAGTGCAAAACTTAGCATCTTTACCTCTTATTCACTGTCCTTTTGAAACTTCTGTAAACACTTTCCCTCTCCTCCACCCAGGCTGAGCTTTTTAGTATTTCCTTAGTGAGATACCCACTTTCTTACCTCACGTGTGGCACTACAAAACTGCTGGTAGATAATGATTTTAGAGGAAAAAGCTGGTAATAAGAATAGGTCTGTTAGAACCTACTTCCTTCCTTTGGATTAAAAAGACTAATTGGGGGAAGCCGGGATGGCTCAGTGAGTTAAGCGCTCACTTTGTAGCACTGGGGACCAGGGATCGAATCCCGGCCACAGCTCATGCGGAACCATGTGCTGAACTGGGAGCTCCCCCAGTTCAGTTCTCTCTCTGTCTCTGTATCTCTCTCTCTCTCTCTCTGTCAAAAAACAATTAAAAATAAATAAATAAATATTTTTAAAAAATGACTAATTGAGGTATTTTGGCAATATGACTGTATTGTAGCTTCTAATTAAAACAATAACTTCTCATAAAATGAATCAGAAATGGGAAGAATTATTTTGCACATGCCTCAGCCTTACATCCTGACCCACAATTGGCTTGAGTCAGGTGAATGTGAGTTTACAGTATTTGCCACTGACAATAAAGTAAGCCATTAGCTGGCTGGAAGTAAAACTTAGGCACTTCTGTGGGAGAGAACTATGCTTATATATTTATTTGGTCATATATTTACTCAACCTTATTTTACAACAGAGGACTCTATTTGGAACTCCAGAAGGTACTAGAGAGAATAAAAAATATGTCACCAAAGATTTTCCCATCACTGTCAGCTGTTTTCAAGGAATCTATAATAAGACTCCTTTGTCTTTTTACTAGATATTAAACTGTGAGGATACAAAGTATTTATTCATAAACCTTGTCAATGCTTTAGCTACGTGTCAGGCACTGTTCTAGGTACTGGAAAATAACAACAAGACAAAACCAAGAACTTTTGGTAATAGCTAGTATTCATATGTATGGGTGTTTATGCATGCACATGTAGAGAGAGAAAGGAAGTATTTGTGTGTATTTATGTATATGGATCTATCAGAGGCCATACATTGATGTCTGTGATCGTGGGTGCCATAAATAAAAACTAAACTAGGAAGAAGTTAGAGGATAGCTGAGGGCGATGTGGTAGCTCCTATCTAATACTAAATAATCAATGGACACTCTCATAGTTTGTTTTGTTTTGTCTTGATCACACCTGAATGAAGTGGAGGAATGAGCCCCGTGGTTATCTGAGTAAGGGCATTCCACGTGGAGGAAACAGTAAAGACAGTGACTCTGATGCAGGAGCAAGACTGACAGGTTTCAGCAGCAGCGAGGAGGCCAGTGTGGTTGGAAGAGGGGAATGGGGAGTGGCAGGACACACAGTGAAGGGCTAGGGTATAGAACATCTTCTAGGCTGTGGCAAACATGTTGGGCCCACTTTGGACGAAATGGAAAGTGTGAATGAGTTTTGAGCAGAGCTTGTCTCTCTGGCTGTTGTATTCAGAATAGAAAACATGGAACTTTGTTATCTTTGTTGGCTGCCTCTCAATTAACCTATAAGACTGTAGGAAACTGAGTAAGATAATAGACATAAAAAGCAATTCAGTGAAGTAATATTCCCAAAGATCCTAGAATGTGAAAGTACTCGTTGGGTTAGCTTGAGAGCCGGCATAATGAAATCGTTTAGAGACGTGCTTGGGCATTTCACTATCTGGGTTCAATCCTAGCTCCATTGCTTACTGGTGTCATTTTTTAAAAGTTACTTAACTCCTGCATGCCTTGCATTTCTCACCTGTAAAGTGTGCGTAATAATAGTCATAGAATCATGGCAAGAATTTAAATGAGCCAATATCAATAAAATACTTTAGAGCACCATCTTGCAAAGACTAATCAATCAGTAAAGGTTTTCAAATATCACTGCATAGCGTGGATACTTCACACAGTGGTTTCGTGTGCTCCGTTGCCCATGAGTCATGGGTAAATTGTTATTCCCATTTTGCAGCTAAGGGGACTGGGATTTGGAGAAGGGAAGTGACTTGCCTAACTAAGATCACCTAGCCAGAAAGCAGTGGGGCTGGTTGAGCTCAGATCTTCCAACTCCCAAGTTCTCACTTCCTTCTGCCTCCTCACCCTAAATTGATTATTCTTTCTATCTGATCATAGCTCATAATGAAATCTTTGTATAGTGAATGAATATATTATTAATAAGAGAAATGGGAAGCCAGGATGGCTCAGTAGGTTAAGCGCTCACTTTGTAGCCCCAGGTACCGAGGATCAAATCCCAGCCCTGGCCCAGCCTATATGCTGAACTGGGGTGTGCTTCCCATGTGGGAGGCCCCCAGTTTGGTTCTTGCCCTCTGGTTGGGCCCTGACTCTAGGTGATGTGCTTCCCATGTGGGAGGCCCCCAGCCCAGTTCCCACCCTGCACAGCCCCCACCCACCTGTGTGGAATGAAACCATGTGAAAACCCAATGATGTACAACTATGGAGACTGCTCTGAGCCCTCCCCCTTCTCTCTGTCTTTCTCTGTCTCTGTCTCTCTGTCTCTGTCAAAAACAATTAAATAAATCTTTTAAAAAAAATAAATAAAAGAAATGATATGAGTTGAAAGGCTCTTCAGAAACCAGACAACACATTTAGGTTGCTAGAACACAAAATGTGGATTTAGGAGTCTGGATACCACATTGTACAGTTCTGACTAAATTGTCTAACATCTTGAGTCCTTGGTTTCTTCATATGCTAAATGAAATCTCAGTGTATTCTCATATCTGCTGGCTAGATTTTTAAAAATATATGCCAAGATAAAGATGGAAACATTTAGGAAAAAAATGCTACATATACCACATGTGTTGCTACTATTAAACTTCTCTAAGAAAATTCAGATCTAGACACCTCCAAAATACCTTCTGGGGTTGGTTAGTAGGCATTTGCTCAAAAACTTGAATTCTTTGCACTTTATGGGGAAGGGTGAGTATAGATTAAAACTTATTTCTAATGGCTTAATGGGAATTTTTCAAGCTAACTTAGAGGAAGTTGTCCTGTCCCACCTTTTTCTTGACTTTACCTAGTAAAAGAAATCACCTGGTATTCTTTGCCAACCATTGAATATCCCATCTTCACAGTAAACAATTGACACAACTTCTTATTGATTTCAATAAATGTTTTTTGAGTATTTATTATATGTCAGTCATTCTATTAGGGAAGGCCAAAAAGGATAAGATATCCTTTTACCTCCTGGAGCCCAGAATCTAAAGAGGAATAGTGCTTTAAACCATGTAGAGACCACAGATGATATAAACTAATAGAAACTTTTACTAAATGTTTTGGGAGTGTAGTTCAAAATATGCCTAACTCTGACTGGTGTTCTGTGGGGAGGGTCAAGGAAGATGAGTCACGGATGATGCTTACAAGAAGACTTGAAGCATAAGGAAAGGTTTTCCAGGTAAATAATCAGAGTGGGAGAAAAGGTATTCCAGCAGAGGAGAACCTTTGTAGTTTCAGCAGGGCACAAGAGAGTGTATTGTCCAAAAGAGCATTAGAAGGCTTGGAAAGGTGGGATGGAGCACAATAATAGCAGAGAATAAGATTGAATACTGAAGTAGAGTTTAGGGAATTACCTCTAGTGGTTGATAGAGTAAATGGCCTGGTAGAAGCAGGGCCCTCATGTGGTCAGATTTGATTTAGACAAAATCCTGCTAATGGAGGGATTGGAAAAGAGCAGGACTAGAGTCTGAAATACCAGTGAGGATGCCATTTCAATAGATTGAGTGAAACATGATTGGAGTCAGAAACTGGAATTAAGACTATGAAAGAGACAGAACTGAATTAAAAAAAATTCTTGAAGTAGAATCAGTAGAACTGTTGAACAAATGGATATGAATGTTGAAAGAAGAAAGAAAAATCTAACATTATCTCTTCATTTATGAATTTCCATTAAAGGAGGCAACATAGAAAGAGGAAAAAGAGGAGGCTGGCACATGGGCAAAGAAATTAAAGGTCAACAAGTATAATAGTCGTGCTTGTAATAATCTTGGGGTATGTGACAGGCAGTCAATATATTGTAGACAGTTACCTTTAAGGTTTGGGACTCAAGCAGAGGTTTAGAATAGGAGTATACATTTAGGAGGGTTGATATGTGGGAGATCAATGATATTTAGAAGTCAGGCAAGGAAGCTCAGGGGAAATAGAGGGAAAAGAAACGAAGAGTAATGAGATAATCATAGAAACACTAACTTGAAGGAGTACATAGAGCAAGAGGTTTCCATCAAACAAGAAATGGCAAACAGCAAGGTAGAAGGACAATTAGGAGACAG
>PVKE010022721.1:0-25327 GCA_004027555.1 Craseonycteris thonglongyai
AGGGGAGGAGGGGGGAGGGAGAGTGGGAGGGGAGGTGGGAGTGGGCACCAGCATTATGGACACACTCAATAGTTTGGTGGTTACCTGGGGAGGAGGGGGGAGGGGGAAAGGAGAGTTGGGGGGAGGGAGATGGGAGTGGACACCGGAGATATGGTGATGGAAGGGGAGCTGAATCTGGGTGGTGGGCGCATAGTGCGATGCATGGGTGATATGATGTGGACTTCTACATCTGTAAACTATCTAATTGTTGCCAATCAATGTCACCCCAATAAATTTAACAATAAAAAAAATGCTATTGGGATTTTGGTGGGGATTATATTGAATTCCTGTATTGCATTGAGAAATATGGCCATTTTAACTGTTGATTCTTCTAATTCTTGAATATGAAATATCTTTCCATTTCTTTGCATCTTCTTCAATTTATTCTAATAATGTCTTGCAGTTTTCAGTATATAGGTCCTTCATGTCCTTGTTAAGTTTATTCCTAGATTTTCTTTGTTGCAATTTCAAAATGAAATCTTTTTATTTCTTTTTGAAATTTCATTGTTACTATATAGGTACTCAACGGATTTTTGTACATTGATTTTGAAGGATTTTTTTTTAAGATCTATTTTATTGTTTTTGATAGAGACAGAGAGAGAGACAGAGAGAAGGGAGAGTCTCCATAGTTGACTCCCAGTACAGTCTCCATAGTTGTCTGTCATCAGCTTTCATTCCACACAGGTGGGCAGGGGCCTCACAGGGCAGGAACTGAACTGGGGGCCTCCCTCCTGGAAGCACACCTCAGTTCAGCATATGGGTCCACCTGGGCTGGAGCCGGAATTCAATCCTTGGTTCCCAGGGCTGCAAAGCGAGTGATTAACCTGCTGAGCTATCCTGGCTTCCCCTGTACATTGATTTTGTATCTTGCAACATTATTGTACTTGTTTATTGTTTCTAACAGTTTTTGATGGAGTCTTTAGGGTTTTCTATTAAAAAATTATGTCATTTGCAAAAGTGACAAATTAACTTCTTCATTCCCAATTTGGATGCCTTTTATTTATTTCTCTTGCCTGATGGCTAGGGCTTCTAGTACTATGTTGAATAGCAGTGCTGAGAGTGGGCATTCTTGTCTATTTCCAGATCTTAGAAGAAAAGCTTTCGGTTTTTCACAAGTATAATATCAAATGAGGACTTGTCATATAAACTTAATAATGTTGAGGTACTTTCCTTTTATACACATTTTATTGAATGTTTCAATCACAAATGATTGTTCTATCTTATCAAATGCTTTCTCTGCATCTGTTGATATGATCATATAAATTGTATCATTTATTTTGTTAATAGGGTATATCACATTGATCGGTTTTCATATGCTAAACCATCTGTGCACCCCTGAAATAAACCCCACTCGATTGTGATAGACTATGTTATTAATGTATTGTTCTATTTGATTTGCTCATAGTTTTGTTTAGGATTTTTGCATCTGTATTCATCAGAGATATTGGTCTGTAGTTTTCTTTTTTGTGTGTTATGTTAAAGTTTGGTATCAGGGTAATGTTGGCTTCATAAAATGAGTTAGGAAGTATGCTTCTTTTTCAATTTTTTGAAAGAGTTTGAAAAGGATAGGTAGTAAATCCTCTTTGAAGGTTTGATAGAATTCACTAGTGAAGCTGTCTGGACTTGGATTTTTGCTTTTGGGGAGATTTTTGGTTGTTTTAATTTTCTTGCTATTGTTCAATGTGTTTACATTTTCCCGTTCTTCATGATTCAGTCTAGGCAATTTGTATATTTCTAAGAACTTATCCATTTCTTCTAGGTTATTGAATTTGGTGGCATATAGTCTTTCATAGTATTCTTGTATAATCCTTTGTGTTTCAGTGGTATCTGTCATAACTTCTACATTTCTGATTTTGTTTATTTCTATCTTTTCTCTTTTTTCCTTACTGAGTCTATACAGGGGTGTGTCAATTTTATTAATCTTTTCCAAGAATTAGCTCTTGGCTGCCTTCATTTGTTCTATTATCTTTTTATTTTCTATTTTGTTTAATTCTGCTCTAATTTTTAATATTTCCTTTCTTCTGCTGACTTTGGGCTTCATTTGTTCTTTTTCTAGTTCTTAAGATGTAGTGCTAGATTGTTCATTTGGGATTTTTCTTGATTCTTTAGATATAACTATAATGATATAAACTTCTCTCTTATTATTGCTTTTGTGATATCCTAAAAGTTTAGCTATGCCAGATTGTCATTCTCATCTATCTCTATGTATGAGTATCTTTTGAACTCTGCTTTATTTCTTCTTCTCTGCCCCAATCACTCTTTAGTAGCATATTGTTTAACCTCCACATATTTGTGGGTTTTCCACACATTTTTTTGCACTTGATTTCCCATTTCAAAGCATTGTGGTTGGAGAATATGATTTTAATCTTTTTAAATTTGTTGAGGATAGTTTTTTGTTCCAACATGTGGTCTATCCTTGAGAATGTTCTATGTACACTAGAGAAGAAGGTATAATCTGGTGCTTGAGGATAAAAGGATGAAAGATTGTAAATGTCGATTATGTCTACTTGGTCTAATATGTCATTTAATCCCTATATTTCCTTATTGTTTTTCTGTTTGGATAATCTATCCAAAGCTGTCATTGAGTATTTAGGTCCCCTACTATAATTGTGTTCTTATCAGTTTCTTACGTTAGTTGTTAGTAGTTGCTTTACATATTAGGGTGCTCTCTGAGTGGGAGCATATGTAATGATAAGTGTTATACCTTCTTGATGTATTGCCCCTCTGTCATTATAAAATATCCACCTTTGTTTCTTACTCTCTTTTTTATTTTTGAAACCTGTTTTGTCAGATGTAAGTGTGGTTATACCTGCTTTTTTCTGGATGCCATTTCTCAGAAAGCAGGGAATACAGACTGTCACCCAAATGAAACAGATTGATCAGCATGTTGCTGCTGAGGCCACACTCCATAAGACCAATCTTCAGGGGATGCTGGGATGGCTCAGCAGGTTGAGCACTCACTTGCAGCCCTGTGGTCTGTGCAGGCCCATATGCTGAACTTGGGTGTGCTTCCCCTGTGGGAGGCCCCCAGTTTGGTTCCCCTGGGGGTGAGCTTTCCATGTGAGAGGCCTCTGGCCCATTTCCCACCCTGCACAGCCCCACACCCACCTGTGTAGAATGAAATTATGCCGAAAACTAGTGACTTACACCTATGGAGACTGCTCTGGGCCCTCCCCCCTTCTCTCTTTATCTGTCTGCCTCTCTCTCTGACTTTGTCAAAACAATAAAATAAATAAATAAAACAATAAAATAAATCTTAAAAAAAAAAAGACTTATCTTCAAAATGCCGCCCCTCCCCCCCATTCTTGTTATACTTTCTCAGGATTCAAGTTCTGGGGGTGTCTTTGCCCCCACTACAAGTGATGCACAACTGTGGGAAACTGGACTTGATTCTGCTAGGACCTCTTATGGTATGGATAGCCTGCCTGTTAGAGTAGTCCACTCACCCACCAAGAAGGTGAGC
Organism: Craseonycteris thonglongyai; assembly: GCA_004027555.1. Lineage (NCBI taxonomy): Eukaryota > Metazoa > Chordata > Mammalia > Chiroptera > Craseonycteridae > Craseonycteris > Craseonycteris thonglongyai. The sequence continues at coordinate 3,503 of PVKE010022721.1, forward strand.
TTAGGTCACACAGAGAACAGATTTATATCCTTTGTTTTTAGCCTCTGGGAAATTGGAAATAAGAGCCAGGAATTCCTGGCCTCAAGAATTCCGCATAAAGAAATCAGGGTGCTGTCAGGAAGGGGACTGTGCATCACACACCTGCTGGGTCCTGCCTTACATCCTCTCAGCCGCAGCACTATTTGCAGCCGTTGCTTTGGCAAACAGCCTTGCATGGGCTTCAATTGCTTCATGCTGACTGCCTCTTGCCTCCAGTGTGCTCTGAGCACCTTTTGTAGCCTCCCTGGAGGTGGTTGTTCCAACACCACTGGAGACTGCTCAGCAGGCTGCCATGCACAACCTTCAAGCCAGCAGTGTTATTGCCTTCTGGGACTAGCCTCAACCAATGGGTGATGGATAAATATTTCTTCCTGTCAAATTGTTCAGTAGACAATTGTGAGGCCATCTGTATACTCCTCAGCAGGCTCTGGTGGATCAAGTCCCAGTTGCCCTGAGGCAAATGATGAATAACTTGATGAAATAGCCTTGCCGTAATTTTTTCTTTTTCTCCATTTTATATCTATCTGGTCCCTTACTCTTGCTCCCTGAGAGTACATGCTGAATAAACTACCTGTACACAAGTCGTTGTCTTAGGCTCTGCTTTTGAGGGTATAAGGCTGAGACAGAGCAAATGCTAAAAATACAAACAAAGTCAGCTTTGGGGATTATTCTGTGAAAGCAGTGAGCAACATTTACACAGGTCTTGTTTATTCTAATTTTAAATATTGAAGAAATAATAATATAGTACCTCCAAGGTGTCAGAATTCAAGGAGCTGCTGATAACTACTGTCCTATCTCAGAGGTACCTTGCACTGATAGACCTTGTATATACAGTTCAGTCCCCCTAAGTATGAGCCAAGCCTTTTCACCCCCTCCACTATTTAGAGGTGTTCAGGATCTGACACCTCTTGGGCCCACAGTCTTCTTGAGGTGCAGAGGGGTGTAACTGGAGACATTCAGAAGGAACCCCAGAAAAGTCTTCCTTTCTAATATGTCCACGCTCTACTGTGCACTCACTGGGTCTGGTGGTTCAAAGTGACATTCTCTTGGGTACCAAAAGCAAAATTAGTTGATAATTTAGTCATGACAGGTGAGGCTATGCTGCATTAACAAATATACCCCAGATTTCAGTGGCTTAACACTATATTAGTTTATTTTTCACTTATGCAAAGTCCAATGCAGATGCTGTTCATCAGGCAACTTTCTAAGGTGGGTGTCCCCCAAATTCTTCCTTTCTATAAATTCACCATCTGCATGCTTATAATCCCCAGGGTTCAGTGAAAGGGAAATCAGGATCAAGTATAGATAATTTCTTACACAGGGTCCAGGAGAAGTAACGCCCCAGCAGAAATAATGTGCTTTTTTTTTTTTTTAATATTTATTTATTTATTTATTTTATTTTTGACAGGAAGAGAGAGTGATACAGAGATAGAGAGAGAACTGAACTGGGGGATCTCCCAGTTCAGCATATGGTTCTGCATGGGCCGGGGCCGGGATTCGATCCCTGGTCCCCGGCTCTGCAAAGTGCGCGCCTAACCCACTGAGCCATCCCGGCTTCTCCATAATGTCCTTTTTTTATGAGCTGGTAACCTATACCAAACTTTTATTACAAAGTCATAGGCATGTAATTCTGTAACATAAGAAAATCACACTCAAGCACCCTATAAGACATTTTAGGTGAAATGTTCATATCGCTGTCTATCTTGTGTGTGACAAAGCATGCCTTACGGCATTACGGTGTTACTTCTGCAGGATCCTATCTTCAGGCTGGAAGTGGTGCTCACTACTTCCATCTACATCTTACTGGCCAGACCAGGCACATGGTCCCACCTACATGCTGGGGACTAGGGAACATAGACTCCTGTGTGCCCGGGAGGAAAATTCAATGACTTGGGGAGCTAGGAGTATTCCTGCCCCACCTAGTTAGAATCCCTTGCTCAGTGAAAGCTGAGGCATCACAGAAAAGGACTCACATCCCTCCTTGGGCCCACTCTCTCTCAGCACTGGGCTTTTTCCCTACTTGGGCCACTTCCTCCAGATTCATTTTTAGGCTTCTGGGTCCCATCAGTATTGCACATCTTCTGTTCCCAGTTTCCCCCAGTCCCCACAACTTTTTTATTCTCCACGTGTTCTCTCATAACAAATTTCAAGGGCTCATTAAATCTTGAGCCTAAATCACAAGCAGCCCAAAATAGTCCAATCCCTTATTCCAAGAGCATAGAAGGGTCAGTCTTTGAACCTTCCCAGGGGTTAGGAAATAAATTTACCCCTCTAATTCAGCAAATAAAAGAGTAAAAAAGAACAAAATACTCAAATTTTCATATTCACAGTGACTGAATATTTATATTCTGCTATAAGTGTTTTATGTCCCGTTTTTCTATCCACATGTCCTTCCCAATTCAGGTCCTCATCATCTCCCAGATAGACTCATCCAAAGTCTTTGCCTCTATCTTACTGGTATCGCTATCTTCTAACATGAAAATCTGACCAAGTCATTCAGCCATGTAGAAATCTATACTAGTTCTTGATAGCCCTATAAACATGTTAATACTCAATAGCAGGATACCTATGCTAGGCAAAATAATGCACTCCCCTACCCCCACAAAAATGTCCACATCTGAATTCCCAGAACTGCGACCAGGTTGTGGTAAATGGAAATTGCAGAAGGGATTAAGGATCATTAGATGGGAGATTATCCTGGAGTAGTTGGGTCGTCCCAAGGTAATCACAAGAGCTCTGATAAGATAAGAGATATCAATAGTACATGTGGTGATGGAAGCCAGAGGTTGGAGTGCTATGAGAAAGGGGTCAAGGGCCCTGGAATGCAGATAGCCTCTAGCAACTGGAAGAGGCAATGAATGGATTTTCCCCTGGAGCCTCCGAAAGGAACCAGCTGTGAGGTACTTCGGTTGGAGCCCCGTAAGGCTGTTTTGGACTTCTGGCCTACAGCCTTGCAACAGAATAAACTTGTGTTGTTTTGAGCCATTAAGTTTGTGTCAATTTATTACAGTAGTAAAAGGAAACTAATACCATTCCCAAGGCTTTTTCTATACTGGTCCCAGCATACTTTTCCAACCTTATCTCGAGCCCCTCTCCCATCTAATTCCTCCAACTACAGTAGAAGAATCCCTGTTGAACATTTAAAAATCCTGATTTTGCTATTCTTTTCTACTACTACTCTTAACCACCTGATAATTTACTCATCTCCTACTCAGGCTGCAACCTTCAGTCCAAATACCCTTTGCTCAGGACAGCCCTGCCCTATTCTTCCTCCTCCCACTGTGTTTCCACCACTTGGAACACACTAATCATTTATTTGGGCCTTTCTCCCTTGCCAGAGCATTAACTCCTCTCCAGAAGATCATTTAAGTATTTCTAGTTCTCAAACCAATACCTAAACTACAATAGGTGCTAATAAATGTTTAATGAGGGGAACTTAATTCTATATATTTGTCCACATGAAATGCTTTAGGTGTGAAAGAAAAAAACAATCCGTATCAATCAGAGGAGGTATTTTCCACATGATATGTACTTCAACTTCTATGCCATTGTGGGCAATCTTCTCTCCTATACTATTCCAACCCATTTTTAAATCATCATAGAAACAAAAGAAATAATGGTACATTGGATAAAATCATGTCTTGGACCTGGATTAAACTTTATAAATCCACTTTAAGATAATAGGTACTATTTATAAATTGTTTCTACTACATCTATATCACTTGAAAACTATAAAGTATAGAAGGACTTCAGGACAATATAATAATCATAGCTAAGTTTCATGTAACAAAGTTAGCTAATTTTTTGAGTGAATATTTTAAGCAATTAAAAACTTTCTCATATTTTAACAAGTCAAATCCAGTTAAAAGAGAAGTTTTTATATAAACATTATGTAGATATAAGCTCATATCATCAAACATTAGGTTATATTATCTAGACACAGCTGCTAAAGAACTGATCTTAAGCAAAAAATTCCAAACTGCTGATTTCAAAAACCAGATCCCTAAACATTTATGGAAAATACAACTCAGAAGAAAACTTGGGGCTTTCCTAATGTTATCTCTTCCCGTGCTTGAACAAGAGAGGCACAGTAAGAGAAATACTGCTACAGATATACAACCCTTCCAGAATTTACAGGGAAAGACATTGCACAATCACAAATCCATCCACAGTCCTACAGTCTTAGGGACAGAGTTAACAGTGTGTTTTCATGATGATTTTATCTCCACCTTACAGATGAAGGAACTGGAACCAGGAGACTGAGCAACTTCACTGTAGTTCCCACAATCAGTAAATAAGGGTGTTGAGATTTGAGCTCAGTCAAGTCCAATGCCTATGTCTCAACTACAAGGTCATACAGCCTCCAAGAGAGGGCATCAGTGGGCCTGTTGCTGTCTCCAAAAAGGGTCACCATTTTCTATGTAACTCTACAGCAGGGTAGCTTCTAAGTGCCTCGGTGATGATTAGTGGGCAGGGGTTGAACTGGGCTGAGAACAAAGCAGGTGTGAATATTTCTGTCTCTATTATTGTCTGAAGCTATTCCAGGCTCTGAAGGTCTGACTGAAAGGCCTAGGGGCTCCAGACCCCTCAGACATATCTGTCTGCCTCCGATGCTAACATTACAGTCAGAGGGTTCTGCCTTCAGGCAAATGAGTGGTGTGTGGTAGCACTCACTCTGTGAGATATAATAGACACTAGACTCCACTCTCCAGGTATGTCTGCTCCATAAAGTTAGATCTAATTATTGGAATTTAACTTACTAAAAAAACTGAAGTTTGATTTTAAATATAGAATAAATTTTATTAGTTAGGATCTAACACATAAATTTTTTTTTTAAGATTTATTTTTATTGTTTTTGACAGAGAGACAGAGATATAGAGACAGAGACAGAGAAGGGGGAGGGCCCAGAGCAGTTTTCGTAGTTGACATTAGTTTTCCATATAGTTTCACTCCACAGATGGGCACAGGGCTGCACAGGGCAGGAACTGGGCCGGGGTCTCACCCCGGTGAGAACTAAACTGGGGGCACTCCCTAGTTCAGCATATGGGTCCACACAGGCCAGGACTGGGATTCGATCCGTGGTCCTCAGGGCTGCAAAGTGAGCACTCAACCCACTGAGCCATCCTGGCTTCCCCTATAAATTCTTAAGTAACCATGGTTTCCTCATAAAATAAAATAGAAAATTATTCCCTTTGAGAAATTCCTCTCCTTGGCCAGGTTCTTATTCTATACCACATATCTGGTTCCCTCTTCACTGTTAGCCTTGACAGTGGAATTAAGACCTTTTGGATCCATAGCTCAGTGTATATACTATTTCTCTGCTCTTCTATCCCTGACCTGGGAAGAACTGGAGATAATGCCATCTGAAAATTACATACAACAAATCTGCTTTTCTCTCTGCCTTTCCAAAAGATTTAACTATCTCAGGGTCTGCTTATGGGAAACTTAAACAAAGACAAAGCCTAAATGAAACTCCACTGTGGGTTCAAATCCATGTCCTCTCTAGGGGCTGGATCTTCAACACTGAGAGATTGCACTATGTTCCTAGGCTTGGCTGTAGGCTTACTCACAATCCTGGGCATTAGAGTGACTTTGCTCAGCTGTTGAACAATAAATGATGACTGCTAAGACCTGCTCTCATGCCAGATGTAGTCAGGGATGCACAAGAAGTCAGCGTTTGGAAAGACTGATACACTCACGCCAAAAACACTGACTCTATCAAGGCTTTCCTTGTTTCCTCACCACCCCTCTCCCCCAAGCAGAAATAACTCACTTTCGCTTTTGTGCCTTCCTCACCCTAGCACCAATCATATGTTATTATAATCATTTCACATTCATCTATGTCTTTTTAATAGACAGCAAGCTCCCTGAGGGAAAGGGCTATGTTTTCCTTATCATTGCATTCCTGCTACTCAACAAGCTGATAGAAACCAATATTATGGAGGCACTTAATAGACAGATTGATGAATTGAGTAGATTTTGTATGCTCCCCTCCCAGAATTTCCAGGAGTAGGATAGTGGGAATGAGGGATCTGCATAACAGCATCCATTTACCATGCCCTCCTGAGCAGGCAAGTGTCTGTGCCAGTTCTCCTGGCAGTGTCGTCACAACGCTCAGAGGCAAAAGGTGAAATGGGGCGGAGCCTGGCAGCTTCTCCCGACTTGCCTCTTAAGCTAGCTCCTGGAGATATTATAGAAACTAAGAGCCTATTAGCTGCACAGCTCTCAGGGCTGCCCTTGGAGCCTCCTATAACAGGAACAGGGTCAGCCTCGTCTCTAGGTGTGACCAGTGACAACCTGCTAAACAGCTACAAGCATTAAGCCCCCATTTCAGCAGGGGACTGATTGAAGAATGGTGACTCACACCTGTCCTCCCCACTAGAGCCATGAATAGCTATGCTTATGTTCTCTGATTTCAGTGGGGTGGCAGAAGGCTGTCAGGTGTCTGTAGCTTTTCTAGGAATCCTTTACTGGCATTTCTGAGCATGGAGAATGGAGCCCTTCAGAGCACCTTATTTTGCCCTTGGCTCTTCTCACTAGTTGGTGAGAACTGTTAGGACAGGAGCCTCTTCCCTGAGAAAAAGACATACTGTAATGGAAAATTAAATCCATATTTTACATTCAGTTAGAGGGAAGACACATAGAAAAGGCCAGAGCCACCTATTTATGATGATCATAAAATACATATATACAAAAATGTATATAAATAAACAGGAATAAACTGTACAACACAACACCCAAATTTCAGAATACTATACTTTTTTTTTAATGAGGAAGGACTACCTATGAGTACTTACAAAGAAATCTATGATAGCCTTTCAAGTGAAAAACCAAATGACCTAATTTATATTAATAAAAACCTATATGTATATGTATGCCTATGTACCGTATTTTGTAAAATCAACTATCTATAAAAAATGTGTAAACAAACTACCAGTTGGGGAGAAGTTGAAAGGTAATTTAAAATATTTTTATTGCTCATAATTTTATTTTGTTTAACTTTTTATAGTGAGCACCTATTTTTATTTAAAAACAAAAAATAAAGAAGAAATTAACATAAGAGAAATGGGTGAAGGAATGAACAATTTTTAAAAGAAGATGTACAAATTGACATTTAACAAGAAAAAGAAAAAAACTGACATTTACCAAAAATTTTGAGTGTATATTTTAACTATTTTTAAAGAAAAGCAAATTAAAGCAACAGTGAGGTCCTATTTTGGGTACACGAAATTATAAATTATTTCTTTAGTGCTAATAGGTAAGTATGGATGAGAATGTGGTGAGATAGATAGGCACTTCTTTGTAACTGGTGGTGGAGTTCATATAGTTTACTAGAGCACATTCAGTTGGAACAGTAAAGGAAAAATCTAATATGAATTTTATATTTTACCTAACAATTCCAATTCTTGAAAAAAATAATCAGAAATCTGATACAAACTGCATGGATCAAGATACTCATCACTGTATCATTCATAATACAAAAGTAAAAACAATCTATATGTTAATAACATTAAATTTTTAAAGGATAATATTATGCTGGCATTTAAAATTTTGTGCTCAAAGAATATTTAATAATGTGTTAAAAATCTCATTTTATAATGTTCAGTGAAACCAGGGACAGAAGGTATTTAAGTTATGAATTAACTTTGTAAACAAATATTAATATCTAGATGTACATATGCATTCATACAAACATAGACAAGAGACCAGAAAAAATAGACTAAAACAATAAAATTTGTTATAGCTGGGGCTGCAATTATAGGTGATTTTTATTTCTTTATAATTTTCTGCACTTTTAGCAATATTCTTATTTTCCACTTGGGAAAAATAGTAAAGTTAAGCTAAAATAATATAAAAAGTAAAAGGGGAGAAAACTTATTATAGTTCTTGACTACTATCAAACAGATAAACCATTGGCTAGGTTTATACAATGCACTACTGTTAGTGAAATATGTTTTAAAGCAGAGAAGATCAAAAAGTTAGTAATGTCTACTTGTAATGCTCCATGAACTTTTAAATGTAGAATATATTATATATTTTTGAATTTGAAATTACAGAGTTCAAATATACAGGTAACTGCTTTTGAAAGAGCCATAGGTATCTTTTACAACACCCAGGGAATTCAAACAGATTCAGCTGGGTTGTACGTGCTAAATGCAGCCAGTCATATATATATAAAGATCTTGTTATGAAGGAAATCTGTGCTTTCACAGTTCATCTCTATCTCTGATTAAGCTCTGCATTAAAGCAGGATTTTAAGGCATCTGCATTTTGGAATCAGAGGACAAAAGAGCTCACTATATCTTGCCGTACTCTCCAGGAAACAAATGCTTCGGATATCAGGCCTGGCACCAGCAAATGCTCTCCAGTTGTTTCCACTAATGCCTAATCTCTGCATAAATGGTACTTTGTTTTGTTTTAGTATGAGGAGAGAAGATTCTGGTGAAAATAGTTTTAAAAGTCATTTGCCTTAAAAAGTACGTTTAAAAAACATAACTGTATACTTTAGACAGATAATGTTACACAGTCACCATCCTTGAAAACATTTCTGCCAAATTCCTGATCTTTTCCTGGGAGTCTCAGAACATAGGGGAAAAGGTATCCAAGTGAATCTTACTATTTTCTGTCCAAAATTGCTCTATCCAGATTGAAATACATTTAAGAAAACAATAGAAACAACAACCAAACTCATTTGGAGGCTAGACCGTCTAGTCCAGATTTGGTAAACATTTATACTTTTCACTTCCTTTAAAGTAAACAGAAAGCCTGATGTTGGCTGGAGATCTGCCTCTGCGTGCTAATGAAAACACCTCACATGGTCCAGGAGGTATGTGACAGGCCAGTGTCACTCACGCAGGACCTGGGAAAATACAGTGCTCCTACGAAGAACCGCAGCCAGCTTTGTCCCGTTAATGGGATTTGTCAAGACACTTTAAAGTTACATTAAACCTTTGGTTTCTCTAACTGGCCCCAGTGTGTATCTGAATCTCCTTGTTTCTGATTTACTGTGCCATGTCATACATTACTTTAATGCCATCTTGTAGACAGTAAAAGATTATTCAGTAATTGGGATAAAAGAGACTGGAATTTAAAAGTCCCCCCTCATTTGGCTCAATCTCCATGTGACTTAAGTCAACCTTTTTTTTTTAATCATGGAGGGCTCTTCATAGAATCTATTAATACCATATCAAAGGCACTTCACAGATACTCATTAATATTTGTGCAGTATTTAACCAAATTTCCAAATTATGTAATCAATGGCAGATTTACCTAACAAGGAGGCAGGGTAGTTAACCAAGATATGTGTAAAGTCTAACCTGTTGCCAATGCTATGTGGCATGCTTGTGATACATCCAAGTATGAGGGGGACCCAAAACACTTCAGACTTTACTTACTAAAAAATTGTGTATTTATTCTTATATGTTTAAACTTCAGTCACCCTCAAAGTACTCTCTGTTTGATGCAACATACCTATTGAGGCATTTTTTTCTACTGCTCAAAACAGTTTCTGAACTTGTCAGTTTTGATGCCTGTTAGTGCTTCTTTGTTTTTTGTTTCACCTCTTCCACATCTTCAAAGTGTTTCCCTCTGAAGGCTTTTTTCATCCTGGGAAACAAACAAACAAAAAACGTCACTCGAGGCAAGATTGGGTCACTAGGGAGAATGTGCCATGGGGGTCACGCCATTGTTGGTTAAAGAGTGCAGAACACTGAACATGGTCTGGGCAAGTGCATTGTCCTGTCACATGTTGTTTGTGTAAATCACCCATCAGGAAGTGGCAAACACGTTGCAAGAGTCTCCAAAAAAATTCACTAAAGCAGAGCACAGCCTCTCACACAATGCCAGCTGGTACACCAATGCAGATGGGTTCCTAGAACACGCACTTAGTTGGAAGAAGCCTGTACTACAAGGGAGCCACCCTCCTGAAGATAATTCCAGGTTTTTTTGGTCTCCCCTTATATGCGGTATCTGTGACATGTGTCAGGGCAAGAACACTTTTCTATGGGCTGTCAAGTTGATGAGTCTGTAGGTGAAGAGTGCTGGCTATGGGGCACGTGTTCTTTATTCACGTGTCCTATTCCAAAGCTCTTTGAATATTCTGAGTGATCAAAGGCTCTTTGAAATCCAGTATGGACTCTGTTGCTACTGGATTATGTAAGTCTAACTTCTTCATTTTCGACGTTGTGACAACAGTGTTCTAGTTCATCAAATAAAATGGTATTTTGTGAAAGAAATGAGATCTCAGTACCGTTTGACAGGCTACTTCTTTTTCTCCTTATTCTTTTCTATTATTTATTTATTTTTAGCAATGACAAACAAAAGGAAAATGAAAGTTTCCAGGAGTTCCAGAGTCTCCCCCAAGCCTTTTTTTTGAAATCTGAATACCTTGGGAAACAGTCCACAAATGGCTCACTGACCCAGTTGTGTGTGGCTCAGCCTCTGCGATGGCCGGCCTGACAGGTGCATTGTTTCCAGCATGCCTTGACTACATGTGCTGTCCGTGGATGTTTTCCTTAACCTGGGAGGTCCACGTACTCTTCAATAACCTAAGTCCATCATTTTCCAGGCTCACTTCTCTTTGTTCCAGAGTGCTAAAATTGGCTTGAACCCAATTCTGCCATGACTTTGGACAATTTACATAATCTTACTTACAATGCCTGTATTTACTTATCTATAAAATAACCTGTCAGCCACAGATAATAGTGCCACAGGGGCACAGGGGAGGAGTGTCAGGGAGTGGAAAGGGGGATTCAACTATATGATGATTGGGGAACAAAAACTGATTCAGGGTGGTGAGCTCATGATGCAACACGTAGGCAATGCATTGTAGAATTGTTCACCTGGAACCTATGTAATTTTACTAACTAATGTCACCACAATACATTTAATAAAATAAAATAATATAAAGTAAAATAAAACAATACAATAAAAAATACCTGTCAGGCCTATGGTACAAATTAACTGAGATAAGGTATTTAAAATGCTATCACAAAAGCATACAAATGGCCAAAAAGCACATGAAAAGGTGCTCAAAGTCATTAGTCATTGTGGGGATGCAAATAAAACACACAATAAGATATCACTTCACACACCTAGGAAGGCTAGAATGTGGAGAAATTAGGATCCTCATACATTGCTGGTGGTAATATAAAATGGAAACTGAGAAAACCAGTTTGTCAGTTTCTAAATAAATTAAATGTAGGATTACCATATGACCTAGTAATTCCTGAGTAAATATCTTCTCCCCACCAAATTGAAAATGGATGTCCAACAAAAACATGTACATGAATACTCAGAATAGCATTATTACCATTAACCAAAGCATAAAAACAACCCAAATGTCCATTAATTGATGAATGGGGAAACAAAATGTGTTGTACCCATACAATGGAATATTATTCAGCTATAAAAAAGAAATGAAATACTGATATATGCTACAAAATGGATGAAACTTGAAAATATTCTCTAAGTGAAAGAAGCTAGATTTAAAAAGATACATGTTGTATCCATCAATTCATATTAAATGTTCAGAATAGACAAATCCATAGAGACAGAAAGCAGATTAGTAGTTACCAGGGATTGGTGGAAAGAGAGAACGGAAAGTGTAATAGATACGAGGTTTCCTTTTGTAGTGATGAAAATGTTCTGGAATTAGGTGATGGTGATTGTTGCACACTGTTGTGAATAAACTAAATGGCGCTAATTGTAAATTATATGTCACATATCTTTTACCACAACATAACATGTAGTTACTTAGTGAGCATTCAATAAAATTAGTTATCATTACTTAATAACTTTTGGCATTTTTATGAGTTCTCAGATTAACATTACTTGACAATTATCATCTAAGCATTGGGCTTTATTATATTATTGTCTGGTTGATATACTTCTTGTCTCTCTAACTAAGCTGGATGCTCCATCAGATCCAAACAAAACTTCACAGCCTCTTGCCAAGTCATCACTATATATACACAAGTTCCTGTGTGAATTGATTCACAAGGTGCTGAGCATCTTATATGCCCCAAAGTGTTTTCCCCATGGGCCCACTTTGAGTTCCGAAATTCTACATGAGAAAGAGTTCTTTGTGTGAGGTACTGTGTCTCTACTGGACCCCTATTGAAATGTAGGTTTATTATCTGAAAGAGTTAATACAATGTACCAACAGACCAGAAAATTTAACACCTTAGCATGAGTTAAGCCAGTCACCCAAAAAGGCATCTGAGGAAGTGAGACTTTGCACAAGAGACTTGGTGAGAGATGACAGGTAACAGTTTTGCCTGTTAAGGTGACCTGCAGTGAAAGGTTCTGAACCACCAGGGCAGTGGGAGAAAGTGATACTCTGGAAGAGAGCAGCTGATATGGAGGTGAGGAGGTCTGAGAGGCAAATGTCACCTATTTGAGATTTTACCAAGGTCCTGTGTTATCTCCAAAGCCATTATGATGACCCAAAATAGTGGCACATTCAAAATAACAATCAAGGCGCTTCTTTTGAATAAAGTGTGAATAGAGTGAATAAATGATGTCTTTAAAAAGTTCCAAAAGATTCCCCATTTCTGAACCCCTCTCTTTTATCACCATTATGACTAAAATAATAATAGTAGTTAACCTTTATGCATATCAAGGCAAGATCATTGTAGCCCCTATGAGCAGAGCATGTCAAGTGCTCATTCCAGTCTGGCTTGGCCTTTTTCCTTTGAATACAAAACCACATAAAAAAGCATATTGAAATAGTAGATAAAATGTGCAACTCTTATTGATTGTTAGGCAATATTCATTGTAATGTTTAGTTTATTTGGAATATTTATACCCTATTTTATTTCTTTTATTTTCTTTCAATATAGACATTCATGATTTACAGTAACACATCTGCTATGTCATCTATAGTCACTCAATGACTCATTAGGATAGCATTAGGAAAAGCAACTTTGGACAGTCCAACATCCTGTGTTGAATATTTACTAGCTTTGGCAGTAACTATTATTAATATATAAATTGGGCAAGTTATCCTTATACCTATGCAGATTTGTTTATTGCATTAATGTGCTCTCAAAGCATCTGGAAGAAAAGTAAGGCATTGGATCTAAAATATGTGGGCATGGAGTGTCACTTAACCAAATCATCTGGTGATACTTGAAAATTTTCACTGTTAACTCCAATGTTTGGACAGTGTGTACAAATTATTCTGCATATGCATATTTGAGAATACATAAGTAGACTGAGTTTATTTAGTAATAATCTCTTTTTCTTTTTCTATATATCTTTCTCTCCTAAGGCTTAAAAACTCAGGATGGCGTTTATCTAGAATTGTTTTTATTTCCTTGATCTGTAGAATTTTACTTCCATAGGCTGAGGAACTGCGAGACTATCACTTTTCATCCAATTAATTGTAAAACATTCATCTCCTCCATGCTGTGATGCTCTCCAGAGGCACTGAGCAGGAAATGTATCAGAGTTTAAAATCCAACAGTGGTGTGACCAGGAGCATCTGTCTCTTTCTTACTTAAGCAGAGGGATGGAGTGATTGGGTACACATTACAAACCCAACCATGCACATGTGGCTACGTGTTACTCCAAACACCCAACAGTCCTCCACTCCCCCACCCAATCCCTCACTACACACACAAACCCACATGCTGGCAAATGGCAAAATCAATGCAACCAGATGGGTGAGTGGCCTGAGAGTAGCTGACACCATATGACGCAATCAGAGATTTTACTTGATGGAGATGTTAATTGCTGTGTGTTCAGACAAATACTATTATAGGTGGGGAAAGAAACTATTATTTGGAGTTGAGTACTGATTTAGAGCATGGGCTGCCAGGAGGCTGCTGTGGTTGTAGCTTTAGGATCTACACTCTCAGCAAGGCTTCCTGAAAAGATAATTAAAGGACTCCCAGCTCAGCTAAGCACAAATCTTTACATCAGGCACGTTGTAACAAAAAGCCTCTCAAAATTTGTATTTCGGCTTCTGAGTTCCTGCAGAAATGTATATAAACTGTGCTAAATTTACATGTCTATTAGCTCTCAGTGTGCTTTGTTTGTCAAACCTTTCTTACTTTTAAAGTAGAAAGCTATTTATTACTCAAATAGACCTAAGGTGAGGGCATAAGGAATGCCTTGAACATTAGTTAAGAATTCAACGATCAAGCAATTACTTACTGAGTGATTTCTATGTTCTCAAGATAGTATTGTACACTCTGGGGGAATTAAGGATGTTGTTTTTCCCTTCAAGGAGACTGTAGTCTCAAGTAAAAATGCAAGAGAGGGTCAGATCAAGAGTAATTTTTCTCTTTTTCCCAGCAGAACTCCAATTTTGTTCAAGTGTTATAGTAATTTGCCTGGAGTGATGAATTATCTAAGCTAATCATGGCATCCCTTTTCTCCTTTCCCAGACACTCCTTATCCTAAATTTTCAAGCTAGGGATGACACACTTGCCTTGATACTTCCTTCCACTTTAGAATATTTATGTGATGAGGGTGAGGTAAAAAGCACATGAATGAAAATATAACAGGCTAAGAAATGGTGAAAACAAAGCATAGAAAAATATGTTTGAATTGTTGAAGAAACCTTAGAAACACACAATAAATATCCTTAGGGTTTAAACTTCTATAAATGTGGTCTTCTATGGCATGTAACCGAACTCATACAACATATATTCATAAAGTAATTATCAATCAAGCAACAAACAGTTCGAAAATTCATGGTGCTGAATACTAGAAAGAGAACAACAAAGAAATATTTATCAAGCACATACTATGTGTCAGGCATACTGCTTGATGTTATTAGATATACACATTGGGAGAGCACAACTGACACTACATCTGCTATAAGAGAAGTAGAACTTGAGCTGGGCTCTGAAAAGTGGTTAGAATTAAGACAGGCAGAGGGTTAAGAAAAAGGATCCTTGTAGGGAAGGAGTGCAGTATAAACAGAGGTAAGGTAGTATGAAAGGTCTTGACTTCTACAGGAAACAGTAAGAAGGTCATGCTTAAAAAAGGAGAGGTAAAACATTGGGGAGCAAAGAGAAGGCAAGTAGAGTGGATGGGACCTGGTTATTGAAGGTTAAGATAGTCAAACGGAGGAGTTGGGGCCTGATCATCATGTAATTTGGGAACCACTGAAGTGAAAGGAAGAATCATGAAAAAAAATAAATTAAATGCAAGGTGTAATGAAGGGAATAAAGTCTGAGGATAGATGAACCACTTAAAAATATTATAGGAAAAATAATACTACAATAGCAATAATTAACACATATGTAACATTTACTATGTGTCAGACCCTGTTCTAAGTGTTCTACATATATTAACACATTTTAATTTTCAAATGACTTTATAGTTAGATATGAATACTTTTATAGATGAGGATTTGAGGCACTGAGAGTTTTCCTAACTTACCAAAGAAAACACAATTAAGAAAAAGCAGTAAGAAAGCAATTAAATAGTAATGTGTATTTGAGGGCTTAGACAAGGGCAGGGGTGGCGAACCTATGGCACGCGTGCCCAAAGTGGCACGCGGAGCAATTATTTCGGCACGCGGAGCTGTGAATACCATTTAAAAAATTATTGTTTATGCTCTTATAGACATAAAAATAATCAATACCTCTATCTCACTCAATGGGTTGGCATGCGAGTCGAGCAAGTATACTCTTATTTCATAAACTTTGGCACTCAATCGCCAAAAGGTTCACCACCCCTGGACTAGGGTGATGTATCAGAGAAAGAAAATTCCAGTCTAGTAGGCTCTGTAAACTTAGCAGCTCCCTTCCTGCCCCCTAAAGTAATCAACAGAAGCTCATAAAAGTTTCCTTGCCTTACATTCAGTTGCTTCTACAACTCTTTCTGGACCTCTCCCCTCAAACCTGTTTACTCTACCTTGAGGATTCTACATGATTTCTCATTATTTTCCACATATTTCTCATTGTTGTCCTTAGTCTTTTTCCATGGACTTGCTTTAACCTCCATTGATTCAGAACATTAATCCCAAGTGCTGTGTGCTCTGGTCACATGGTCATGGCCGACCCCCTTCCCATTCCCATGACCAGCCTGACTTAGCTCTTAGAGCCCAGGCCTTCAGCCTTCCTTATAGGAAAGGCAGGCTGAAGGAATAGAAAAGATATTTGCAGGAGAATTGTTTTGTTGAAGGATTGGTTTGATGACAAGTTGCTTTCAAGGGTGAATAAAAGGATAATGTTATAAATACCAATATTTCTAGTCTGAAGAGTAGAATCATGTTACCAACCCACAGGTTAGATGTTGGAAAGGTCAATGATAACAATAATTTGGATATAAAATGATATACCATATAGCCTAACAGTGTCAGAAGTATTGAAGACCATTGAGCCTAATCTTCTGATGTTGGGTTTGTGTGGAACATTCAGACAGAGGAGTCCTGGGAAGTAGCATAAGCTAAAGTAGCCTAAACGAAGTCCAGTGCTCAAGATGCTGGTTTGGGAGTCAAAAAAACATAGTTACGTGAGTGAAGAGTGAACTGAGAGACTGAGTGGTACAAACAGATATCAAGGAAAGCATCTTAAGGGCTCAGGGGACAAAGCCCCAAATAGGAGACATAAGTAAAAAGAAGACAAGAAGTCAGACATGGAGACTGAGAAGGAATAGAAGAGTAGGTATAGAATCTGGACATCAGTGTCCAAAAATTCCCGAAGAGGAGAGTTAAGAGGAGTTTTTAGCTGAGTCAAAAGTCTCAGAGAGGCCATATTTGAATTGAAAAACTTTTCCTAAAAGGACCTGCAAACTTTTAGAGTTAGAGCCTACATTAAAATTTAATGTAATTCCAGATTATGCCCATTGATTTTATCCATTTACTTACTGAAGGACATTTTGATTGCTTCCAAGTTTGGGCAATTATGGGTAAAGCTGCTGTTAATATTGGTGTGCAGGTTTTTGTGTGGATGTAAGTTTTCAACTCCTTTAGGTAAATACCAAGGAGCATGACTGCTGGATCTTATGATAAGAGTATGATTAGTTTTAAAGAAACCATCAAGCTTCCAAAGTAACTCCATCATTTTGCAATCCCATCAGCAAAGGAGATTTCTTGTTGCTCCATGTTCTTGAGAGCACCTGGTTATATCAGTGTTATGGATTTTTGGAGGGTTCTAATAGATGTGTATAGGTATCTCACTGTTGTTTTAATTTGCATTTTTCTGCTGGCATATGATATGAAATATCTTTTCACAGGCTTATTTGCCTTCAGTGTATCTTCTTTGCCGAGGTGTCTGTTAAGGCCTTTGGCCCACTTTTTCAATTAGGTTGTTTGTTTTCTTATTATTGAGTTTTGTAAGTTCTTTGCATCTTTTGGATAATAGTTCTTTATCAAATGTGTCCTTGCAAATATTTTCTTCATGCCCATTAATTTAAAAATCTCTTATGTTATCTCATCCCTGCCACTGTTGTACAACTTTTCTTTGAGAGTCAAAAGTGAGCCTTCTTTTCTAAATCTATGTTATACAGTATGATAGCCACTAACCACATGGATATTTACATTTAAATTAATTTAAATTAAATTAAATCAAATTAAACTTTAATTTCTTCATTATACTAGCTGCATTGCAAGTGCCATATGTAACTAGTGGCTATTATAATGGCAGAGCAGATATAGAACATTTTCAACATCACAGATAGATCTATTGGACAGTTGCTCAATCTCCAGTTTATGATATAAAAGGATAACATGAGTGCTCACCAGAAAATCAAGACTGGAGCTCACTCTTTTGTCTGATTTGAATGTCTAAGCCAGGGGTGGTGAACCTATGGCACGCGTGCCCAAAGTGGCACACGGAGCAATTATTTTGGCATGTGGAGCTGTGAATACCATTTAAAAATTATTGATTATGCTCTTATAGACATAAAAATAATCGATACCTCTATCTCATTCGATGGGTTGGCACGTGAGTTGAGCAAGTATACTCTTATTTCATAAACTTTGGCACTCAATCCCCAAAAGGTTCGCCACCCCTGAAGCATTTTATAAGGACAGCATGCCCATGTATAACTAGAATATAGTCTCTGTCTTAAGTACATACTTAAGAGCCAGTGTCTATATGATGCAGACAAATTAATAAGAGCATGAAATAAATAATTGAAATAGCTTCAACTAAATAAAACGAAGCAAAATAAATAAATAGGGAAAGCCGGGATGGCTCAGTGGGTTAAGCGCTCACTTTGCAGCCCGGGGACCGAGGATCGAATCCCGGCCCTGACCCATGCGGACCCACATGCTGTACTGGGGAGTGCCCCCAGTTCAGTTCTCACCAGGCCAAGACCCTGGCCCAGTTCCTGCCCTGTGCAGCCCCTCCCACCTGTGGAATAAAAACTATGTGGAAAAACTGATGATGTGTAACTATGGAGACTGTTCTGGGCCCTCCCCCTTCTCTCTGTCTCTGTCTCTCTCTCTCTGTCTCTCTCTCTGTCTGTCAAAAACAATAAAAAAAATAATAAAGCTTAAAAAATAAATAAATAAATAAACCCTAAATTGGCAGGATGTTCTTGACAATCCTAAATCCAGTCAATGTTTGCTGATTGCCAGTATTCTTATACAGTTCAAACACAGTAGTGTGCATGTATGTTGTATTCTATGTAGCATTATTTTTTGGAGGAGTGCATGCTATTCCACAAAGGGTAATTTAATGTAATGTTTGGATTATGCAAAGTTGTGATATGCAACATTGATAGCTTTGCTGTATTTTGTTTTTTCATTGTAATCATTATCTATATGTTTATATATTTCAGACTTATATATCTTTCCAAAGATATAAAAGAAAAATGCATAAAAAGCTTGGTGATAAATACAAATTTTGTTGTCCCAGTCCTTGCCTTTCTCTTTGCAAGCACACACACACACACACACACACACACACACACACACGCACGCACTTACTCCCAGGTGCTCAGACAACCTCGAGTTATAGCTGGCAAGAAAACATTTCAACAAATTCACTTACAGAATCTTTTCATATTTCCCTTGTATAGGTCAGAAAAAAATATTAGCATTTCTGTTCTTTTCAGCACTTGATGAAGGTTGAATGGTAACTACGGGGAAACATTTTCCATCTTCCTCCTTTTGTCTCCCCGTCTTTTGGGATGCTCAGAAAAGGAGCGCTATGCTTATTTCTGTTTAAAAATCATTCAGTGTTGCTGTGAGTCACTATCCTGAGGAGTAATATAACTCCATCTTCTGGCTGAATAAACACAGAGATGTGATTTCAGGCGAGGGATAAATTTCCAAGTGCAAATATAAATCACATAGTTGATCCTTTTTTTCCTCCTCTTGTAATTCTGCCAGGCATCCAACACAGAGGTGAAAATTATGCTTTTTACTTGAGCATGTGATTTCCCCTTTTCATCATCTTGTTAAAAGCAGGACATTTCTTTTTTGAGAGTTTTTTTTTTTTCCTCCCAACTTGGGAAATCTTCATAATTGATTTTTCAAGGTTAAGTAATTTTGAGTATTATGATTTGGATAATGAGTTAGGATGTTTCAGGATAAAGCATTAGTATATATTCTAAGGAAACATTTAATAAAGGAAGAGCTGTGACAAACTAAGATATACAAATAAATCTATTTTTCTATCCATGTAGGTATATGGCTGAGAGATGAATTAAAACAGTGTACAAGGGCAGGTAGCAATGGTCAAAATATCCTTTACATCTAATCCCATGAGGGTTTATCTTATTAGCTCATGTCCCATTCCTGAAAAGGGGGATGCAACTCATAACCCACAGCCATCATGGAGCGAGAATACTAGCCCTTAGGTGAACCATTAACTCAGCTTATGACCAAGGGTAAGCCACTTGATCCCTCTCTCTGTCTCTCTCTCTGTCTCTCTCTCTGTCTCTCTCTCTGGATTAAAACATCTCCTTGCCTTATAAATCAAGGATTTGAAGGCCCACAGAACTAAAGTTTGGTGAATAAAGTAAGAAGGATGGCCATGAAGCCCACAATAGCAACCATTTTCCTTCTACAAATGGAAGGGAGACTTCCCAGAGTTCATCTTAATTTCCTAGATTAGTGGATCTATATACTCAGGAGATTTAGCTTCTTGCACAAATCTCCTTTTTTTTTTTTTTACAAATCTCCTTTTAAAAAATTTTTTTTACTGGAAATCTATTCCATTCAACACATTGTGTGTTTAATCAGAGCAACTTGAAAGAGGGGTCCTGAGTTCTCTCACTGGGCATTTGCTTCTGTGGTGCCCTCACACAAACCAATATAGTGAGGCATCTGTTTTGTTTTGCAGGATGATATGATCTTATATTTGATTATTTTCAAGAGTAAATACTGTTTGGATATAAGGATTTATAGAAAAAAATATATCCTTTAGAGTGAAAGGCTGGGCTTTCAAATGGAAGAACTGTTGCCTCTCAACAGAGTAGCCCTTGTTCAATGACTGAAGTAGTGACCGATGGGAGTTGGTATGTGAATGCCCCAGAACCCTCACCCTTCTGGGGTGCATGGTCTACACTGGGCTTTCAGAATTTCCCCAGCAGTATTAGGCTCTACTCATACATGGTTGATAGCTGGCTTCCTAATGTGCCTTATATTGGCTGCCTGCCTGCCATGTCTCACTTCCTTTCTTTGCTCTGGTTGTGTCCTTCTCCTACCAAACAAACTATTGCTCTTGAATTCTTCTCTCAGGGTCTTCTTCCGTGGGAAGCCATACTAAGATAAGAAGTTATTGGAAATTTGACTTACTATATATTATAGATGTTTTATTTAAAAGGAAACCTTTTGAAAATACCGTGTGTCAGGTGTTCTTAAGCACATTACAGATATAAATCTCATCAATCTTTTCAAAACTTCCTGAGAGGAGGTGCTAAATAAAATCTGTATATTTAAATTTTCTGCAACAGTAGAAAATAAATGTTATCTTACCTTTTTATTTTCAATGAGTTAAATTTAAAAATGGGTAAATTCATAACTATATTAGGGTTTTTAACTTAGTTGTAAAACTGTATGTAATCTCAGATCACTTAGGATAAAAAGTGATATATACTTAACTATGTCATTATCATATACTGAATCCCAGCTGTAATTCATTTATGATTCAGTTTCTCTTACTAAAATTGAAGTAATTATAATTACCACCTACTTTTACTGAATTTTAAGTTTTATTGATATTTTAATAGTATAACTAATTTATGTTATTCTATTTTTATTATAACAAAAATCACCTAAAATGTATTAAAATGCACTATGCTATAATGGTATATAATAAGAATAAAATGTTTTCCTCATTAAACCATGAAATCAAAAATCAAATTTCCTGGTTTCAGATTCTGGTTCTGATACTTTGAAACTATGAACCTTAGGTGAATTACTCTCTATGCCTCATTTCCTTTATTAATAAAATTGGGGAGAGAGCAAGATGGCGGCATGAGAGGAGAACCCAGACACCTACTTGGGAAGGGACTTACGAACAAAAAGGAACCCACAGGGGAAACCCTGAGAAGCACCCTCAACTGAGAGAACCACACAAAGCAGAACAACACACAAAGTTTAGAGGAAAAAGGGGAGAGCGGGAGAGGGAGGGAGAAGGAGCAGTTTGGGGACAGGAACGGAGCGCGGAGCATGGCCCGGGGCTGGCAAAAACAAAGGGGGATTGGGGGACTACAGCCAAAGTGGAGCTAGACCCAGGGCGGGCTGGAAGCCGAGACCTAGGGAGCGTGGAAGCCCCACAGGAATGTGGACAATTTAACATCCCAACTCAAGGGGCGACACGCGGTGCCCTAATCAGATCACAGAGCCTAAAGTGGGACAGGGACTGTGGA
>PVKE010022722.1:0-25324 GCA_004027555.1 Craseonycteris thonglongyai
CACCGCCCACACCCGCCAGCCCACGCCCAGCACGGCCCACGCCCGCACGGCCCACGCCCAGCACCGCCCACGGCCCACGCCCCGCACGGCCCACGCCCCGCACGGCCCCCTCCCCTCACGCATCCCTCCGGCTGCTGCTGGTGGCCCCGGCTGCAGGGACCGCTGCAGGCAGGCGTGATCCGCGCTTGAATTGTGCCAGATGGGCGTCTGCATTCCCGTCCCTCCAGGTAAGAGCCCATTCCTCAGGGCTGCTCCCAGCCAACGCTGAGAAGGAAGGGTATCTGCTTACTACTGAGGGTGTGTCTCTTGACCAGTGGAGCCTCCGTTTGTGTAGCTACATAATAACGATAAAAATGGCTTTCTCCTGAGCTCTGGGGCCTTGTGGGAAGGACAGGAGATAAGAAAGGGCGGCTCCTGGAGCATCCTGGGAGTTGACTGACTGCTTCTGCCTGCAGAGGGAATCGCTCCCAGCGGCCTTTCAGGCGCCTGTGGGTGCCTGGGAGCCCTGGGCCCCCAGGGTGGAGTCCGCACCCCCAAGGCCAGCCCTGCCTGGCACTAATTCCAATGGGCAGCCTGGGCAGGCCCCTACATTCCTGCGTGGTTTGCCAGGATCTCAGCCACACCCTGGTGGGGCCCAGTGTCTTCTAGCAAAGTCATGGACTTTGTTCAGACTCAGGAAGACTAAACTCCACAGATTCATGATGAACTGCAGGACTCAGGTGTAAGTTTTAACAGGAACTTGTACTCACTGTCACATCTGAGCCTCTCAACACGGTCACCCAAGAAAGTGGGGCTGTGCCCACTGGTGTAGGCTGCTGGGACTATCACAGCTCAGTACCACGGCCCAGTGGCTTCACCAACAGGAACTCATTTTCTCCCAGTCCTGGAGGCTGGAAGCTTGAGTTCAGAGTGTCAGGAGAATGGTTTCTGCCCAGGCCTCCCGTCTGGTCTTGTAAATGGGCTGCCTCTTCCGCATGTTCACATTTTCTTCTCTTTCTAAATCGGTGTCCAAATGCCCTCCTCTTACAAGGACACCAGTCACTGGATTAGGGCCACCCGTGTGGCATCATTTTTACTTAATTACCTCTTTAAAAGCTATCCTCCCAAACGGTCCTATGCTGAGGTATCAGGGGTTAGGACTTTGACATGAATTTGAGGGGGACACAATTCAGCCCATAACACCCGTGTTACAGACGGAGAAGCTGAGGCCCATCGAAATGAAGTCTCTCCTTGAGTTGGTGTCTCAGCCGGGGCCAGTTCAGCATTGTGTCTACTCTACCCCCAAAGCCTTATGAAAAGCCACCTCTTACACTTAGTTATGTAAGACCAGTGTCAGTCCCGCCTCAAACCCCAGGCCCCAAAGTAATTGTAAATTGGCCTCCTTATACTCAAGGGCCGTCCTCTGTGAGAAGATTAAACTCTGAGACACACCTGCTTTGTCTCCACTTTGCTGCCTCTTAATTTGGAAGAAACTGTCAGAAACAGTGATGGATCCCCTGGAACTAACTGTGACACATCAGGCAGCTCAGAACAGGGACTTAAAAGCTTAATAGCTTTGCTGCTGGGAAATGGTGCAGCCTCCCCACCCCCAAGTCCCCAGGGCTCCTATTTTTCTTAGTGATTTTAATGCTCAGAAAAATGTGCCGAGCAGTCGACCCTCGAGGCAAAACGCCTTTATCAGAGCAGCATTTAGGAACTCCGCATGGTGCATCCCTTCACTGGCAGGCAGGTGGGCACCTCCAAAAATGCACACCTACTCGTCCATCAGTGCATGCAACAGACTTCTGGGCTGGGATCCACGTCCCCTGAAGGGTGATCACCTCTCACCACCACCTCATTCCATGGGCTACTTGAAGAGCTTAGAGTTCATCATAGAAGGTAAGAGGCCACACTTGGTGGGGGTTCCCCAGCATCAACCACCATGGGTCCTGGGTCTGGGGTTGAGACGTGCACCTGTTGTAGCCAGACAGACTGTGGAGAGCACACTGCTAGGCGGGCAAAGTCAAGTTCATTAGCTTGCTGCAGCAGGGGAGAAACACTACCTGGGACGCGCTTGATAGGAGGTGTGAGCTGTACTAGGTGATTTGGGAGAAAGTTTAAGAACTTTTCTGCATTCGATGCTATCAGGAATTATCAGGCAATAATGCTGAGTATCTTATAAGTTTTATCCAGGAGATGGGAGAAATGAGGCAGGCATAGAGCTGTTGTTAGTAAACAGCAGGCACTTGGCACTTGGACTAGCTGAATAAGAAATGTTGATATTTTTGTGGTTGCGGTGTTGAGAGGTAATCATGGTGTGGTCTTGTCTCTGTCTCGTCCCACCAGGATGACAGAGTGACCCTGTCTGGTCATTGCTGACACTCTGATTGTTCATGTGCAGATGGAGTACTATGGCTTACCTGTTAGCTGCTGGCTGCTGGCAGTCAGGAGCACATGTTGATTTTACTCAAACCCAAACCCCTCATGCTCAGCAGTGGGAGGAAGAACTGCAGAGACAGAGCTGGCATGTGCTAGGTCTACCACCTCACACAAAGCTATTCAGGCTCCTGAAGGCCAGGGTCTAGGGTATTATTTCTTGGGCTGCACTGTGACATTAGGAGGCAAGGCCCACTCTGTGCTTCAGAAATGCTGAGCAGGACGTTTCTCTGGGCCACACTCCTGCCTGTCCCACTCTTGTGTGCCCCTGGGCTTCATGTACCTAAGCTGTGAGAGAGAGCTGGGTGATGGCTCAAACAGAGCCCACCTGTGTCTTTTATCCGCTTCTCCTGGATGAAGTCCAGGCCCAGCTTTATCTTAACCAGAAGTGAGGCCCTGGCTCAATAACTGACCTCTAAGATTGCGTTTCCTTATCTCTAAGTTGAGGGACAATGATCCCTATTTCACAGAACTGCTGTAAGGACTCTGGGAAATAAAGCGGGTAAACTGGGAATGTGGATTCTCTCACTCCCTGCTCTTACACCCTGCACAGTGCCTAGCACGTGGTAGATGCACAATAAATATCGATTAAATCAACAAAAGGAAGTGCCCAGCAAAGTAATGAATTAATTAGATATTTTTCTATGGCTGCCATAACAAAATACCACAAACTTGGTGGCTTAACATAACGCAAATGTGTTCTCTAACTGCTCTGGAGGTTGGGAGCTGGGAATCTAGGCTTCAGCAGGGCTGGTTCCATCTGTAGGCGCTGAGGGAGAATCCATTTCCTACCTCCTTTGACCTTCTGGTGGGGCCGGCCGCCCTTGTCAGCCTGTGGCTGGTAGATACATAGCTCCAGTCTCAGCCTTTATTCTCCCCGTGTGTTTGTGTCCAAATTTCCCTCTTCAAAAGCCATCAGTCACATTGGACAAGGGCCCACTCGCTGACCTCATCTTACTTGATTACATCTACAAGGACCATGTTTCCAAATAAGGTCACATTCATGGGTATTCACTGGGGAGTTAAGACTTCAATGTATCTTTTGGGTGGTATGCAATTCAACCCCTAACAGTAGATTTTTTTTTTTTCATATTATAGTCCTGATTTCCAACATTATGTCCTAGTTCCTTAAATCTCATGTTAGAAGGTTCCAGAAATACCAATATTCCTATCCAATCTACTTTCTTTTTCACTTGAAATCAAACCCCCAAATCCTATCAAACCACAGGGAGCTTGGAGTTCAGAAAGGAAAGCCATGGTACAGAGAGCCCAAGAGACTACTAGTCACATAGTAGAAACACAGTAAATGCTACTCGGTGGCTGCCTGACTTTGGACAAGTTACTCTACCTCTTTCAACTTCAGTTTTCTCAACTGTTAAATGAAGGGATGGGATCAGGCTGACATTTCCTTGCAAACACATAGGGACTAGGAGAGCAGGCGGTCACTTCACCACTCTCATCACAGGCATGAGGGGTCCAGGTACAGCGGACTCCCACATTGGGCCTCACTCTGGCTGCTAACACCCAGTGTGCCCTGCGACCATTCTCCTTCACTCGAAGACTCCTCATCTGTAAAATGAGAAGGCAGAATTCTCTGATCACCCAGGCCTTGGGCCATGGCCTTTCTGTCACAGCTTCTCATTAATTCTGAGCTGTGGGTGGAGCCTAAAGAGAAGAAACAGCCCCCCAGTGAGCCCCGGTCCCTAAAACCTTGTCTCTGGCTGACATTGTTCAGTAATGCAGCCACTTCCTCCATTCCTGAGAGTCAGGTGGTGGCGTATGCCCCAACATTGATGAAGCAGCAATTTTATTAACCGCCTCCTATATACACATGTACCTGCCAGAATATATCCCAGGTCTTACCAAATGGCAGTGGGCAAGAACTTGACTATCTAGATGGTGGGGTATGTTGAGAGAGAGCCAAGCCCACACCTGATCCAAGGTCACAAACACCCAGATTAAATTAAACCAACTAATAACTGGGATTTCAAACTTGAACAGCCTCTAGCATCATGTCTGACCTAAAGCTGGGGCTGGATGCAAGGGAACCTTCTCTCCCCTTCTGCAACACACAGTCACCATGGCTCTGGTCACCCACCGCAGTCATTCTGAGTTTACACATTATACTGAGCATCACCATGAGCATAGGTATGTTCTGATCCTTCTAGACCTAACATCCAGAACAATGCTAGGCACAAAGAGAGGAAGGAAGGAGAGGAAAGGAGAGGAAAGGAGGGAGGAAGGAGAAGGAAGGAAGGAGGTAGGGAGGGAAGGAGGGAGGGAAGGGCTGGGGAAGGGAGAAGAGAGAGTATATCACAGTGATTAACAGTACAATTTAGAGAGTCCAAAAGAACTGAATTCAAGTTTGGCTTTGCCATTGACTAGCCTGTGACCTAAAACAAATTTCTTAACCTCTCTGAATTTCAAAGTTCTCATCTATGAAATAAGGATAATAATATTTACTCCACAAGATTGCCATGGGCATTAAATCAAATAATTTACTTAGAGCACATAGCATAATACCTGGCCATGGTGAGCACTCAGTAAACTGTGGTGAATTTCCGTCATGGTTTGCAGTAGTTAAAATGGTGATAACTATTAATACTTGGATTGCCTGGCCCTCCTGCTACCATCTGCCCAGCCAGCTCGGCAGTAACCCCAGGGAGAAGGAATTCGCATTTGCACACAGGCAAGAAGGGATGGACCGTAGGTATCTGGGGAGCATCCCATGTTGTGATAGAAATCTAGGCGTGGCCTTCAGGCCCAATCCATGTGGCTGGGGAGGCAGGCCCAGGCTGCTGCCTCTGACCTGGTTCCCTTGGGAGGTGGCACCACCTTCTGGCTGCTCTGGGAACTGTCTCGCACACCTAGTCACCCTGCTGAAAAATGTTATTTGTACCAAGTTCTATGCCTATAGTCACCCCTTCTCTGCACAGCCACCCTGATCTGAGAGGCCAGCCACACAATTCACGCCGCCCCACCGTTATTGCTTTCCTGTCAAAACTTCCACAACAGCTCCCACATTTCCTGAAGATTATACATCAACCGTAAAATTTCACTTTGCCCTGAGACTTTGTGTATATTAGCCAGCCAGAAGGTTCTTATTCTCTCCTGCTTCCATTCGTGATGGGAGCAACCACCCCCCTTCTTTCCTCTTTCAGCTGCTTTTCTGTGCTTTGAGTTTTAGGTCAGCGCTTGAGTTTGGAGTCCGAGGTGCTGAGACCCACCAAGTCTCAGTTCACCAGATACTGCGCCCAGGTTCCTAATTTCTCCTACCTTCACTTCCTTATCTGCAAAAGGAAGGACACAATTAGGGTTGCCAGCTGCCATCAGCCCTGACCCTTTGGAATGTAAAGGAGAATAACGTGAGTGGGAAAAGGCTTTGCTAGTGTCAGAGACTAGGCTCCTTGGTCACGTGTAAATGTGATGTTGGCGTGCACTGGCCCCGCTCCTTCCACACCAGCAGGGTAACATTTGTCGTGGGAGATGTTATGGGGCTGGCAGAGAATGCAGTTGTATTATGTTCGTTCATCAGGCATTGGATGTGGGTCTACTCTTCAGGTACTGTGGGAATTCAAATATTAAAGAGTCAGCATTCTCAAACTGTAGGACCTGGCGCTCTAAGGGATGCTGCGTAAAGACATGCACGTGGTGTTGAGTGCCTGCTTGGGCCCAGCACAGGGGCGCATGATGGACGTCAAGTACATTGAACAGGAAGGTCTCAAGAGGCATACTTATAAAAGTAGCTTTGGATGGAAAGGGGCCTCTTCTATGGTCCCATTCAACCTATTGGGTGGCGGATAAATACTGTCTCCTGCCTCTGGACACAGATATGGGTGGTCTCATGATTTTTCTGCTCACTTGTAAATAACTGAAAATTTCTTGCAGTTCAAGTCACAAAACACCGTTTCAGATCAGTAAATAGGATGTCTAGTCAATATATTTTTCAGCATACCAACCCTCATTTCCTCCCGTCCCAGTGTAGGGCCCAGCGCCTGTGGAGGGAAGGATAGCTTCGGCTCCTTCCTGCTGCTCACCCACCTCTACTCACCACCACTGCTTCTAAGGCAGCCAAGTAAGGAGAGGGAAGCAGGGCAGAAAAGTTCTTCCTTGACCACGGCTGTTGTAAGTTGGCTGCACAGTGTCTGGGTCTGGCTAGAGTGTAAACCAGTTTCTTCCTCAAGGGGAACACTTTGCCAGATTCTTCTGAGATGACTCTGCTGGACCAGTGGCAAGGACAAACCCCTCCTTCAGCGGATGCCACACCCTGACAGGCTGCCCCAGACCAGCATGCCTGGCCCAGGTCCCACCTCTGCTCCCCAGGATAGAGGCACCCCTGGACCACTGTACAAGGAGTGCAGTGACTTCCCAGTCTCAGCTCAGGCAACTTAACGTCTGTTGGACTGTTGGATGCACATGTCTTTCCATCCTTTTACAATGCTGGAGAGAGTGTTTCCTTATCCCTATTCTGCAAATAGGGAGACTTTTAGAGCGTCACGCATCCCCAAGTGACAAAGGTGGGGTTTGAAGCCCTGTCTCTCCGGTCAAAGTGCATCATCTTCCCATGAGTTCTTTTTTTTTTTTGTTTTCTTTAATTAATATTTTTTTTTTTTTTTTGACAGAGAGAGAGAGAGAGAGAGAGAGAGAGATACAGAGACAGAGAGAGAACTGAGCTGGGGGAGCTCCCAGTTCAGCATATGGTTCCGCATGGGCCGGGGCCGGGATTTGATCCTTGGTCCCTGGTGCTACAAAGTGAGCGCTTAACCCACTGAGCCATCCCGACTTCCCCTTCCCATGAGTTCTTGCTGTTGGATTCTAAACGGGGAAGGACCTGCTCTGGGGCCTAAGCCAGCTGTCACACCTCGCTGTGCCTCGGGTCTTCATCAGCCGTGATCTCTGAGGGCCCTTGGCATTCTCAAACAGCCAGGAAATTTCCAAGTTGAGGTTTGCTGCAAGCACGTGGCAGAGGATTCCGTAGAGGTCTCACCCTCCAGTGTGAGGCAGCCCGCAGCTCAGCTCAGCGCTCCACTTCCTGCTCTCACACCCCGCGTCTCATCTGAACGGGTACCTTATGCACGCGTGGGGAGAAAGAAGCGCCATTTAAGGGGTGCTGGCATTCTGCTCCCTCCAGGAGGACGGTCCCTGTGCTGAGCACCAGATGAGAGGCATGCGTTTGCTTCATGCTGAGCCTGAGGCTCATGTTTCAAGAGAGGAACGTTCCAGATTCCATGACTCCTAGTTCAAGTCAACTGTCTCATCTGAAGAAACACCCTGGCTGTGCTGGACTCATTGATCACGAGTCTCCAGATAGTGCCCTCCTGAGGGATTTCCAAGGATAATATTGTCTGTCAATTGCAATGTTCTCCTAACACCTTGGCTTTGGCACTATGGGTAGGACTCCAGTTATAGCAGCTCCCTGTACCCAGCATGACCTCTGCTATATCTCCCTGGATCCCCCCAGCCTCCCTGTGGAGGAAGTAGAACATGTGTTATTACCCATGTTTAGAGAGGGGGAAACTGAGACTCCGAGATAAGAAATGCGGTGTCTAGTGGATACCGGAACCAGGACTGGAACCTCAGTTTCCCATTCCAAGGCTCATACTTTGAGTCCTCTACCCTCTTTCTTGCTGGTGTTCCCTAAGCTCCCCGCTACTAGCACCCCATTCTCAAACACCCCATCCCCGCTTACCTGCTTCCTGGCCAGCCCAGGGGTAGGGGATGCGATGGCGTCTCAGGAAAGGGAAGATTCATCTATAATCCTTTCAATAGAGAATAGCCACGCCTGCCCTGCCAATCCACACACCTGTCCATTCTGTCCCGTCATAATAAAGTGAGCTTATGTGTCCATATAACAGAGAACAGTTTGTTCCCTTTGTTAAATTAGCCTGAGTTGAAGACCCAGGCTCAGGAGTAAAGCATATCTATTCCCTAATTGCCTTCAAATGTCCCTTTAGTTCCAGCGGAGAGGAACAAAATTCACATTTATTGAGCACCTACTATATGCCAGAATTTGTTCTGAGAGGGTTTTTTACATATCTTGCCTCATTTAACTTCACAACAAGGGGAAGTCGGGATGGCTCAGTGGGTTAAGCGCTCACTTTGCAGCGCCGGGGACCAGGGATCGAATCCCGGCCCCGGCCCGTGCGGAACCATGTGCTGAACTGGGGAGTTCCCCCAGTTCAGTTCTCTCTCTGTCTCTGTCTCTGTATCTCTCTCTCTGTCAAAAATAAAAATAAATAAATAAAAATATATTAAAAAAAAAAAATTCTAACTTCACAACAAGTCTATGAGGCCAATACATTTATGACCTTTTTTTAAAGATGAGGAAACTGAGGTACAGACAAGTTAACTTTCCCAAGGTCACACAACTAAAGAGGGGTTGAGAGGAGATGTTCAACTTGGATAGTCTGGTCCAGAACCTATGTGCCCAGCTCCACTCTGGACAGACTGAGGCCCAGGGTAGCCTGACCCCAGAGGGTTTCTGGGATGGAGAGCATGAGGCTGGGAAGAATTCTTATTTTAGATGAATTCCTAGGCAACTGAGCCCAAGTGTAGGATTCTTTAACAGATGACGTCTTACAGAGGTGCTCCCTGGGAAAGCCCATGAGGGAGGAACAAGCAAGGGGACCGCCTCAGGCCCAGGCCTGCTTCAGCCTGAGCCCTACTGGGACCTCTCAAGTGGCTGTTCCACCTCAGAGTTGTGCTCCCCCCCCCCACAAACAAGGGAGCTGGCGATCACAGCCCTCATCTTTCAGCCATTCTCAAAGGACTAGTCCCAGGGAACCCTGCAGTGGGCTCTGGTAGTCTAAGGGCCCTGCTCCAGAAAGAACCCGAGTGCTTACTGTGGGAGGGGAGAGCACGCGGAGCCCCAGGGAGCGCGCACGCGCACACACACACACAGCCCAGGGCATCTGCCCGAGTGCTGCCTGCGTCTGCCCCAGCAGCCACACCTGAAACAAAGAAGAGCTGTCACTGGGTTGAAGCTTCGACAAGTCCCCAGCAAGTCTGCCGTTGGCCAGTGCCCTGGAAACACCTCACTAGAGCCACTGTTCCTGCAGGGCCACTGTAGGAACATTAGGGACCTACAGTGTATCCTTCACTGCACTAGTTCTATTTTCCTAGTTGTTTGGCTTATGTTATCTCATTTTCTTCTTCTTTTTGTTTTTATTGTTAAATTTAATGGGGTGATATTGATTGGTAACAATTAGACAGTTTCCAGATGTACAAGTTCACATCACATCACATCACATCACCCTTTCAAACATATAAAAAGGGGTAGCCAATATCCAGAACTGTCAACCTTCATGTGATGTGCTACCGATCTTCTCTTAAAACACAGGAAATCACAGATTTCAGTCTTTGTGCTCTGTCCTGATTCCATTCCCCTCCGCAGAGGGCTCCACTGCTCTACATTTGGTATTTGTCATCCTTACCGGTGTTCTTTCAGTTTTACACCAAGGCTCTCTAGAGAAAATCCAGCCAATGTCAATATACCAAGAATGGCTACATGGCGGATGCTTTCCAGACAGCCCTGGCATATGGTTCTAACCCCCTTATAGGTCTGCTTTGCATGATTTTAAAGATTTATTTTTTTATTTTTTTATTGATTTTTGACAGAGAGAAACAGAGGCAGAGAGAGACAGAGAGAAGTGGGAGGGCCCAGAGCAGTCTCCATAGTTGACATTGGTTTTCCATATAGTTTCACTCCACAGGTGGGCACAGGGCTGTGCAGGGCAGGAACTGGGCCGGGAGCCTCCAGCATAGGTCCCGGCAAGAACTGAACTGGGGGCACACCTCAGTTCAGCATGTGGGTCCGCAGGGGCCGGGGCCGGGATTTGATCCTCGGTCCTCAGGGCTTCAAAGCAAGCGCTTTACCCGCTGAGCCATCCCAGCTTTCCCAAACAATTACTTTTGGCTTTTTTATTTATTTATTTTATTATTTTTTTTTTTTGACAGAGAGAGAGATAGAGAGAGAGATACAGAGACAGAGAGAGAACTGAACTGGGGGAGCTCCCAGCTCAGCACATGGTTCCGCACAGGCCGGGGCCGGGACTCGATCCCCGGTCCCCGGCGCACTTTGCATGATTTTAAACTTTACATTAAATTGTATTATACTGTGTACTAAGGTCCTCCAGATAAACAGAACCAATAGGAAGTTTAGAGAGAGACAAAGAGATTTATTTTAAGGAATTGGCTCACTGGATAATGGAAGCTAGTTCAAGATTAAGGTGTCAGCCAGTTGGAGGCCCAGGAAAGAGCCAGTATTCCAGTTCAAATCTAAAATCAGTCTGCTGTCAGAATTCCTTCTCGCTCGAGAACCTCAGTCTGTTTTATTCAGCCCTTCAACTGATTACACAGGCTCACCCAGATTTTGGAATGCAATCTGCTTACTAAAGTTCTACTGATTTAGGGAAAGCTGGGATGGCTCAGCGGGTTAAGCGCTCACTTTGAAGCCCCGAGGACTGAGGATCGAATCCTGGCTCAGGCCCAGGTGGACCCACATGCTGAACTGGGGTGTGCTTCCTGAATGTGGTGAGGCCCCCAATTCAGTTCAAAAAAAACAAAAACTGGGGAAGCTGGGATGGCTCAGTGGGTTAAGCGCTCACTTTGCAGCGCCGGGGACCCGGGATTGAATCCCGGCCCTGGCCCGTGCAGAACCATATGCTGAACTGGGAGGTCCCCCAGTTCAGTTCTCTCTCTGTCTCTGTATCTCTCTCTCTCTCTGTCAAAAATAAAATAAATAAAAATATATTAAAAAACAAACAAACAAACAAACAAAGGTCTACTGATTTAAATGTTGATCTCATCTAAAATACCTTCACAAAAAAAGCTAGAATAATGTTTGACCAAATAACTAGACACCATGGCCCAGCTAAGTTGATCCATAAAATTACCCATCTCATATTATTTCCTCCTGAAGTTTGCTTTCTTTACTCCTCATTTTGTTTTTGAGATTTACCCATGTTGATACATGTAGAATTTCATTATATATCTACCATAGGGTGTGTATTTCTCTGTTGATGCATGTAGGTTCCTTTCAAATTGCTCTATCATAAACCTTCTTGTACACAGGAGAGTTTCTCTAGGTCAGAGATGGGCAAACTCTAGGCAGGCCAAATCCAACAAACTTTAAATAAAGTTTGACTGGAACACAGTCACACCCATTCATCGTTGGTGTCTGCATTTATCCTACAAGGGCAGGGTTGTGCATTTGCAACAAAAACTGTTTTTGTTGCAAATGCACAACTAACCTATTTCTTATCTGGCCCTGGACAGAGTTTCTGAGCCTTCTTTAGGTCAGTCCCTAGGAATAGAATGTGCTGGGCCCATCATCAGCTTTTATATGACATTGCCAACTTGCTCCTCAACGTGGCTACACAAATTTACCCTCCCTGGGAGGCAGTGAGAACTCCACTTCCTTCATATCCTCACCTCCCAATGGTTTGCCAACCTGATGCTTGTGAATTTGGTTTCTCAATGTTATTTCATGTTTTGCTCTTGAAACATATATCACTTATTCATTGAACAAACATCTATTCAGAGATTACTAAGTGCCTGGTACTGTCAAGATAAGGTGCCCTGTTTTACAAAAGAAGAAACTGGACTGTGTAATGTTAGAATCACGATTCAAGCCTGGTGGTGAGGCAAGATGGTTGCATGTAGGTTTTGTAGCCTGTGCCCTGGGGAGGGTAGCACTATGAAAGATCATTAAACGGGGACACTGATTTGCAGGCCTGAGGATGCTCAATTGGGAAATAAAACAACAATTTGGCTTTCTGCCCATAGCTTCTGATGGTGAGAGGCACCTTTATCATAATTCTTACCAGAAAGGACTAATATTTCACACAGACATCAGTGGACTCATTTAGTAATTAAACCTGGTTTTTGCCTTCCCTTTTGACCTGAGACAATAAGACATCGGTGATTATAAGAGAGAGTGTGTATGAGAAAGAAACTGTCTGTAATTGATACAGCAAGAAATAGAGCTTTATTGTTTAAAATTACCAGGACAGCCAATAAATAAAAGAAAAAGGGGGAGGGAGAGGGAGTGAGCTAAATCTTCATTTGCAGCCAGGAGGTCTGTGGCTGATAACAAGCCATCAAGAAATTTGTAGGAATGTAGGGCGAAGTCTGGAGAGATGAAATGCTGGTGGTGCCGGCCAAGGACTGGGCAGAGGCTTCTCTTTAGCTGCATTTCTTTTCAGTATTGTGTACTTTTCTCAATCAAATATGTGCACTGCTCTGATAATCTTTCAAGTAAAATACAAGAACAGAATACAACATGGACTAGTGAAATATTTACAGATGAGGTGATGTGTATGTATCAATCTCAGAGACAGGAGTAGACGTCAATCGGAGTAGAGCTTTTTTTTTTCATTAGCCATGAAATGTTCATTGTTGAAGTGGAGTAATGGGAAATCATCATCTAGTTTCTCTGTACCTTTCTGTGTTTTTATATAGTTGATATTTTCCATAATAAAAAGTTTTGTTTTTAAGATTTATTTTATTGGGGAGGTGGGTGGGAGAGATGGGGGGGAGTAGGGAGGGGGAATCAAACATATGGTGATGGAAAGAGAGCTGATTCTGGGTGGGGAGCACATAATGCGATGTATAGACAATGTAATGTAGAATTGTACACCTGGAAACAGTGTAATTGATATCAACTAATGTCACCCCAATAAATTTAACAACAACAAAAAAAGATTTATTTTATTTTTTTGAGAGAAGAAGAGAGACAGAGAGAAAGTGGGGAGAATCCAGAGCAGCCTCCACAGCTGCACGCCATCGGTTGTGACATAGTGTCACCCCACACAGGTGGACCTGGAGCTGCATGGGGCAAGAACCGAAGTGGGGGACGCCCTCATGGAGGAGAGAACCCTCCCCGCCACACCATTCCCACAGCTAGCAGTTGCACCACAGCTCAGCATATGGAGCTGCTCGGGCCGGGGCCAGGAATCAATTCCCAGACCTCATCATTGCAAGGCAAGCTGGCAACCTGTTGAGCTATCCCCGCATCCCCTGTTCGTTTGTTTTTAAGGCAAGTAGACACATGGACTGTGGAGTCAGACAGAAGCAGATTAGATTCAGCTGGGCTACTGAGCACTGTGGGCATGTTATTTGAACTCTAGGCCTCAGTTTCCACATTTGTAACAGCAGTCACTAATATGCACCTGTCTTGTACGACCATTCTCATTGGGTATAGAAATTAAATGAGAGCGTGAGTGTGAAGTGCTGATAATGTCATAAAACATAGTGTTTTAAAAATGTTTGGGGGGAAGCCGGGATGGCTCAGTGGGTTAGGGGCTCACTTTGCAGCACCGGGGACCGAGGATCGAATCCCGGCCCCGGCCCGTGCAGAACCATGTGCTGAACTGGGGAGTGCCCCCAGCTCAGTTCTCTCTCTATCTCTGTATCTCTCTCTCTCTGTCAAAAAATTAATAAAATAAAATAAATAAAATTAAAATATATATATATTTGGGTCTAATTTGTCCAGTTGCTTCTAATTTGGGTTTTATAAAGAAAGTTCTGCTTCTCAGGCAGCTTATCCTTAGTTCTACACATCTAGTTACATTCTGCTTTATCTGTTACTTGGCTCTCCCCAGCTAGCCTGCTTCATCTACTCAGTTAACAAACATTTATTGAGCACCTGCGTACCAGGCACTGAGCTGGGTGCTAAGGAGGCCTAGATTAGAGATTGTCCCTGCCCTGGGGACACATAGGTCAGTGGTGGGGAAAGACAGAAAAAGATCTGAATAAATTCCAGCATGACAACTGCAGTGATAGAGATATAGCTACAGGAAAGACAGTACCAAGGGTGCCCATTGTGGCTTGAGCTGGGTTTTGAAGGATGGAGAGGAGTTTACTTGGCAAAAAAGGAAAGCAAGGAGGCTAGGGGGCATGGTTTGGCCGTGGCATGCAGAGGTGGCAGCATGAGTCCACATCTGGAAGCTGGAAAGGCCTGGCTCTGTTCAAAAAAATAATTTGGTTTGTAGCAAGGGAGTGAAGAAGAGATAAAGCAAGAATGAAGAGCAAGGCCCAACTTGTGATGGTTTATGGAAGAGCACAGCCCTGAAGAAAATGCAGGTTCAAATTTGTATCTTAGTAAGTTTGTTCCAGTAGAAAGAGGAAT
The DNA here is from genome assembly GCA_004027555.1 of Craseonycteris thonglongyai. Lineage (NCBI taxonomy): Eukaryota > Metazoa > Chordata > Mammalia > Chiroptera > Craseonycteridae > Craseonycteris > Craseonycteris thonglongyai. Next base: position 14,546 of record PVKE010022722.1, read on the forward strand.
GGGAGTTTAGAAAGCTGTTGCTCTAAATCTGAGAGACAGAGTGAGAGAAACAGAGATAGACAGATATCATAGAGGGAGATCAGCTGGCCGCCCAAATAGAGCCTCCCAGGGTCACTGTATCGCGATGTGCCTGGTACTTAAAACTCAGATTTTGTTAGGGCATCTGTAGAAAATTAGGCCCTAACAGGCCAGCTCACAGCAAACCCTCTGACATCTACACCCAGGACTGTGTACTAATATGCACTAGTGGTTAAACCTCTCATCTACAGCACTGGCACCTGCTGTCCACACACACCCTCCTACTGCCCAGTAGAGGGATGCAGGATGCTAGATGAGCCCAGAACCAGAGCTGGGAGGGAGGGTGGAGAGGCTTCCTGGGGCCTCATCCTGACAGAGGGCAACCTCTAGGGACCAGGGTGCTCCTGATTGCCCAAGAAGGGTGCATAGCAGCACCCAGAGGTTCTGGCTTCGCACTCCGTGCTCAACTGACCCCTTCTATGGGAACATTCTTTCTTCAGCCAGAGACAAGTTGATAATGAGGTCAAGGGTCATTTGTAGTAGTCTCAGGAGTGTCTGTCGTCCTGGCCTTCTGAAGTAAGGCCCTACCTGAGCCCTCAGGTGTCCTTGATTCTCCCTGGACTCCCGGAGGCTGTGACTGTGTTTGGGGGTGCAGTGTCTCGGAGACAATTCTCTCAGCTTCTCCACTACTTGATGAGTTGTCCCCCAACTTCATTTACAGATGAGATGCAATCCTGACTTGCTGCTCAGACTCCATGCTTTTATCTCCAGTAACAACTATCAAGTTCAACCAGAAAAGAGACGATTAGGGTTTGAACCAGCCGGATACTGGAGTGGGAATGGAACGAGCACAGCGATGTGGGGAATTGACTGTTTTCTGATTTAGAGACGAGAGGGAGGGAGGTGCTGAAGGTCATCTCAGGTTGGAATGAGGTAGGAACCAGGCCCTCCCTGCTTTGGTTCTCCATGAAGAGGCAGTTCTGTTGCTGGGCTTGGCACACCTGATACCTACTGTAGCAGACCCTGTGCCAGGGATAGAACAACAAAGCATGAGAGAAAGGCAGTGCCTGACCTCAAGGAATTTATATTCTGGTGGCAAATACAGAGATAATAACCAATCAACCAACAAATAAAAATGGATAATAATTGCAAGTCATGATAAGTGTCTCAAAGAAAGCTAAAAAGGCAGAGATGGGCAGAGTAAAGTTTGCTTCTAACTTGGATGAGGTAATGATCAGAATGGGGGAGCCATGCATGCCAAGCAGATGGGGGAGTGGTCGGGGCTGAGGAGTCAGTACACGCTAAGGCCCTGAGGCAGGAGGCAGATTGGTATGTGGTCCAGAAAGACCAGAGGCCATCATAGCCAGAGCCTGGTGAGCACTGGGAAGAGTGGGCTTGAAGCCACTGTCAGAGTTCAGGTTTTAGTCTAAGTGTAAGAAACATCTCTTGGGAAAGCCGGGATGGTTCAGTGGGTTAGGTGTTCACTTTGTAGCCGCGGGGACCGAGGATCGAATCCCGGCCCCGGCCCCGGCCTGTGAGGACCCATATGCTGAACTGGGGAGTGCCCCCAGTTCAGTTCTCACCGGGTAAGACCCCGGCCCAGTTCCTGCCCTGTGCAGCCCTGCTCCCACCTGTGGAATGAAACTATGTGGAAAAACTGATGATGTGCAACTATGGAGACTGTTCTGGGCCCTCCTCCTTCTCTCTGTCTCTGACTCTGTATCTCTCTCTCTGTCAAAAACAATAAATAAATCTTTAATTAAAAAAAAAAAGAAAGAAACATTGCTTAAAAAGTTTTAGTCTAGTTTAGTCAGAGTGACATAATTTGAAGAGTTGAAGATCGCTCTAGAAACAGAATGAAGAATGGGTTGGAGGTGAGAAGAACTGAGCAAAGATTAGAAGGCTGTAGTAGTGGAATGGGAGAGCGTGTAGTGACAGACATGGGGCCACTACCAGTGGAGGTGGAGGGAAATAGATGGACTTGAGATATGTGTGGTGGTTGAATTGACTAGACTTGGTGTTGAGTTAAATGTGGGAGATAGGAAAAAGTGGTATGTCAGTACTTCCTTGTTTCTGGGTAAATGTTGGTGCTATTTACTGACATGGAGAATATTGGGGGTGGGGAAGGAAAGATTTGAAGGCAAAAATCTAAAATTCCATTTTGGGGGGAAGCTGGGATGGCTCAGTGGGTTAAGCACTCACTTTGAAGCCCCGGGGACTGAGGATCGAATCCCGGCCCCGGCCTGTGTGGACCCATATGCTGAACTGGGGTGTGCCCCCAGTTCAGTTCTCACCGGGGCAGGACCCCAGCCCAGTTCCTGCTCTGTGCAGCCCCGCACCCACCTGTGGAATAAAACTGTGTAGAAAAACCAATGATGTGCAACTGTGGAGACTGTTCGGGGCCCTCCCCCCTTCTCTCTGTCTCTGTCTCTGTATTTCTCTCTCTCTCTGTCAAAAACAATAAAATAAATCTTTAAGATTCCATTTTGGGTCATGTTAGATTTGAGAGGTCTGAGAAATATCCCAGTAGAGAAGATCTTCAAGAGAGTAGTATGTGCAAATCTGAAGTTGAAAGTTCTGTGCTAGAGACATACATATAGAAGTCATCAACACATAAGAGGGCTGTCCAAAAAGTATCCAGCCATGTCATATGCAAAATAGAGGCATTTATGGCTGGGGTTTTTTCCAGACAGCCCTGGTATATTTAAATCCTTGTGAACAAATAAAATTACATAGGGATAAAAACAACAAGTCCCATGAGAAACTCTACCACGTAGATGTCAGATAAAGGAGAAAAACTTAATAAAGGTGGTCAATGAATATGGCCAACGAGGTAGGAGGAAGAGCAGGAGACACTGTCATGGAAGCCAAGAGAGGAACGTACAGCTCCCGTGACAAAAGCAGCTGGCAGGTGCAGGTGAGGTTGGTAACACGGTGGTCTTCCATCATGTGGGCGGAGATGCACTATCTGTCAGGTACTGGGGACAGGTGACGACTTCTTGTTTATTTCTTGCTAGAGGCAAGTCATGCTGAACATTTGTCCTAAACTTGAAAGTCGCATTAATGTGAGAAGAGTTTCCAGGGACTCTTGCATTGTGTCACTGTGCCTGCTGAGTCTAATTTCCCAGGGGCCCATCTTATGTACCTCTTCCCTATGCTGCAGCTCTAGTTGCTGAAATGCCAATATCTGCAACTCTAAATGCAGCTTTCATTGTACTCTTGGCCCAAATAATAACACTTTTTAAAATGCTACTTGTCCAGCCCTTTTGAAACACAGTGAGGGTCAAATCCCTCACCTGCCACCTCCAGCTGCATTAATTTTCATAACTCTATCCACAGTGAGGATGGTAGTCAGAGGGATAAAATCCTCATCATCGTAGTACCAGTGACCAGAGCTTTTCAAATGACTATGGACAGGAAAAACTGAAAGAAGAAAAAAAATCAAGCCACTAGAAGGAAATCTTCCTTCAATTGCCTGAGCAGTGAAGTGGGAACAGGGCCAGACTGCACACACCCACCACATTCATTTGACAATCATTGAATAACTGCTCTAGACTAAGACAAATAACAATAATACTAATGGAATACTTACTGTGCTCCAGGCAGTTAGTTGGCCAAGTGCTTTCCATGCAGTAGCCCATTTAATTCTCACAAGTACCCTAAGAGGTAGGGAGCATTATTATCCTCATTTAATGGCTGGGGAAACCAAATCTTAAGAGGTACCCATTACTGGCCCAAGCTGGTTTGTGGGAGAGCTAGGTTCAAGAGTAAGAGAACACAGTCATTGCCACTGAGTGTGGTAAGATAGGGGCACGTGCCTCGGGGGTGGGGGTGACTCAGACACTGGAATGATCCACGGAGGGAGGGAGAGTCAGCACAGGCCACACTATGCACCCACTAACTCGGGCTGAACACCTAGGGGTCATCCTTGACTCCTTTTCCTCCCTCTCCCCATGACTGCTTCATCACCAGAAACCATCTGCTTCCTCCCCGAAGGTATCTTAAACCTGTCTGCTCCTCTGCATGGTCCCTACAACCACCCTAGTCAAAGCCACCATCATCTCCTCTGGAGCCGCCTAGTGGGCCCTCGGTGTCACCTCCTGTGTCCCACTACCCTCTCTTCCCGCTGGAGTCAGAGGCTCTGCTTGCCACACAGATCACACCTGTGCCTGTTTGAAACCTTTGAACAGCTTCCTCGTAAACCCCACCTCCTTTCCATCGTTCCCAAGGCCTGCCCTCCACGATTTGGTCTTTGCCTCACTTTCTAACTGCCTGTCCCACCGGAGCTGCTGAGTGCCCTGCAACTAGCACAGAGCCTGGCACAGGGGAACAATAACCATGTGCTGAAGAAATGAAGGCAAGAAAGTGGATGGATCAAAGAGCTTCCCAGCGGAAACCATGTGTGAATGAGCATTAAAGTGGGGTTTCTCAGGTGCTAAGGAGTGGGGTGTGAGAGGGTAAAGCCAGGTGCTGTAGATAGAGGCAGTGACACCGGCAAGGACATGGAGGGACTCCAGAAGCAGCCTGGGAGGGGCATGAACAGGACTGGAGGCAGGTGCAACACGGGGGTTCTCGGACTCAAGTGTGCTCTGTAAGCCTTGTTAATGGCTGTTAAAAGAGATTGTTGGGCCCCATCTCCAGAGATTCTGACTCAGCCATCTGAGGCAGAGCCTGAGAATTTGCATTGCTGACAAGTTTTCAGGTGGAACTGATGCTTCTGGTCCAGGGACCGCACTTTGAGAACCGCTGGTACAAGGTATGCTAAGAAAACCTGTCCATGGAGGTGCAGGGGAACACAGCTCCCAGGACGGAAACCAAGGCAGCCACGTGAGCGCACTTGGAGCGGACATCGGCCAGGGCCCAGCCCCTTCCCAACGCTCCCTCTCAGAATAAACCCTGAGCCTCTTGTGACCTTGGGCTGCCCATTCTCCGGGGACTCCTGTTGTTCTCAGTGCACTTTATGTTTCGATGGAGTCTTGTTTCTCACTCCAGCAAAAGTTGGTAACCCTTTAAAAACTCTGCTAAGGAGACAGGCCCTGAGTCCCACCCTCTCACCACCATCTCCCTTCTCATAGCGATTCACACTAATGCTGTGTTGACAAACAGGGTCTCCTTTTAACAGGAGACCTGGTGTTAAGTCATGTCACCTTGATGGTAGGGGTTCTGGCTCTGTTTGCGCAGGAGAGAGGGCGGTTGGGAGAGAACTTCTTCTAGGACCTTCCCACCTGTGGTTTGGTTTGATTTGGTTTGGTTTGCTTTGGTTTGGTTTGGTTAGGTGAGCAATCTCATAGTCAGCAGTGAAGATATCTCTTATCTTCATGATAAAGCCTAATAGGAACCAAGAGTTCTGACTGTCCTATGTTACAGGAAAAAGACAGAAAACAACCCTCCACAATAGTCTCTCTTAATTCTAATGAGGCTGACCAGACGTGCTGTTTTAAACAGGACAGAAAACAGCAGCACTGGAGAAGACGGGATGGCTCAGTGGGTTAAGCACTCACTTTGCAGCCCCAGGGACCGAGGATCGAATCCCGGCCCCGGCCCTTGTGGACCCATATGCTGAACTGGCGAGCTCCCCCAGTTTAGTTCTCTCTCTGTCTCTGTATCTCTCTCTGTCAAAAACAATAAAAAAAAAAAAAAAAAAAATATATATATATATATATATATATATATATTTAAAAAAGGAAAACAGAAGCACTGTCCCATTTAAAATAGTACATGTGGTCAGCCCACTCTCACTGGGCTAAACTCAAGGTGTCAGTAGGCTGACCAGATGTACCATTTGAAATGGGACAACACTGTTGCTCTCTGCCCCATTTAAAATGGTACATCTGGTCAGCCTACCTCTGATATAACTTTAGTGTCCAAAGCTGATGACAAAAATATGCAAACCTTCTAGTCATATTGACCTGGCTTGGCATTCTGGCTCTGCGACTTTCCAGTTGTGTGATTTGGGGCAACTTACTTAAGCTCTCTGAGCCTCAGCAGCCTCATCTGTAAAATGGGTGTGTTCCTATCAGGTCAGAGGGGTGCCCGGAGCATTCAGGGAAGTCGTGAATAAATGTTCAGTAGTTACCGTATTTTCCGGCGTATAAGACAACCGGGCGTATAAGACGACCCCCTAATTTTACAGTTAAAACATAGGTTTAGGCCTATATTCGCTGTATAAGACTACCCCCACTTCCGAGGCTGTAGTCTTATACAGCGAATATAGGCCTAAGCCTATGTTTTAACTGTAAAATTAGGGGGTCGTCTTATACGCCCGGTCATCTTATAAGCTGGAAAATACGGTAGTGGAGTATGGGACAGTCAGTGACTGTTTAACCATTGGCTCTTTGTAAATAAAACAGTGTTTGCCAATTGCCCTGGTGTAAAGACTCTAATGATGGCTGATATCAAGTTATTCATAACAACATGATGTCACTGAATGAAGGGTTGAGCACCACCTCCAGAGCGCAGCTAAGAAACCAACCAGGAAGTGATGAATATTTATGCCTTTTGTACTTGGAACATTTATTACCTATATTTTTAGTGTAATTTAGTTGGTGATACATGCACATGATTAGAACCTTCGTGATGGCTGTGTGTCACCACTGGAATAGTTCATGGTCTGCTCTCACACGCCGTGACCAGCCAGGTCCCCACAGGGGCTGGGGCCTCTGGAGATGGTCAGTCAATAGGACGTCCTGGCCTCTTCCCCTTCCTCAGCCCCAGGGAGGTTTTCATGACGCTTTCCCAGGTGCAAACAGAGATGTTCCCTGTTGCACTTCAGGCTCCAACCATCCCTCCGACCTTGGCCACCATCCCATCCTTCAGCCTGAGCTAAACCTCAGCCAAGACCCAGCCCTCATCGTGCCGCCTGAGCGGCCTTTCCCTGCCACTGGGACGGCTGAGCAACCGCTCACACCGGGGAGGATGCGGCCTCTGCCGGGCTGAGGCGCCTGCGGAGGACAGTGAAGGGCTCTCTGTCTTCATGGTGAACTGGCCGGTTATTTCAGGATCCCGTTCGTGAAGAAAATGGGGGAGCCTGGCCAGCCAACGGCGCTTTGGCAAATCAGGGGCTGTAATTAGCTTCTGCTTGAAGCTTGAATAAACCCCGGGTTGTTACGAAACAACAGTAAAGTAGGAAGGCCTCCAGCTCCCCGGAGTCTAGTGCTACACAAGCAGCCTAGGACAGACATTTGGACAGAAGCGCTCCTGTTCTCAATCCCCAGTGAGAACGGAGGAGCCAGGCCACCAGCAGACAGCCCTCACCTCGCCTCACCCTCGGCCGTCTGGCGTCCTACCTGACTCCTTCATGGATTGCTGGGGCAGCCTCTTGTTTAGAGTTTGCAATCAATGGGGGCACCCTGGGAGCAGGCAAAACAGTGTTTCCCTCTTAGTTCTTTCTCCTCTCACTTCCTCTCTGACCTCTGGTGTCAGAGGATCTCCTCCCAGTCAATAAAGCACTTATAACTCATGTATATGCAAGTGCAAAGGACTGATAATGGCTTAAAACAGTGATTTATATCCTCCTTTCAAAGTAATAGTCTTTTATCCCTATCCCCCCAAACTGAAGATTATAGAAAAGCCACATAGGTATAACACACACACACACATACACACACAGTGAAGTTTCAAAGTTTCAGAGGTTAAGGAAAGAACCACACACCCCCAGTCCCTAAGAGACCCACAGGGGTCTGGGAGCCAACTTTGCAAAACCACTCTTCAAGGCTCTGTGAAACCCCTGAACAGTATGCACAACATTTATGTTCATGTGTATGTTTCGAGTGAAGCTAGACGGAATTCTAGAGCCATGTCATTCATTATTGTAGTCACTGGCCACATGTGGCTATTTAAATTTAAGCTTAAATAACATTACGTTTTCAGTTCCTCAGTGACTCTTGCCACACTGGCAGTGTGCGTAGGCACATGTGACTACCGTGGTGGACAGTACGTGGAACGGCTCCATCATCAGTGTTCATGATGTTCTATTGGGCAGCACTGATCCAGAGATGTCCTCAGCTTTTCAAAGACATCCATGACCAGAAAATGTTAAGAGCTACTCAGTCAAGCTGATGAAACTTCATTTAAGGAGCCAGAACTATCTCTAGCAGGTTGAATGCTCCTCCTTGTGACAGAGGCTATGATGAACAAGTCTGCCTTCCAATGATTGTTTTGCTCCAAAAATTCAATTCTAAAAACTCTGAAAAGACATCTGGATTATAAGCTTTCTTGTTTATCTCCTCCCTCCTTTTTACAGAGAGACACTTGAATTCTAAAAATATTTGCTGTTAGAATGATACTTGCTCCTAGTTCCCCTGAGCTTCTGTGCCCAGTGCAAGTCAGGGATTGAAGCAAGAAAGACATTTCATGACCTGGTCTCCTTTGCTGTGTGTGATTGTTGCACGTGAGCGAGGCAGTCCTGGAAAACGCCCGGCTCATGCTGCAGACAGAGAATATCCAGGCGGGCGCAGATGACTTTAAAGAGAGGTAACGCTCTGCCGCAGAAGGGACAGTCCCTCTGCACCCCCAGATTCCTGTGTGACTCAGGTAATGCTGCAGCTCTCACCTCCAACCACAGAGAAAGCTGCGGTGAAATAATGGAGTCCCTGGAGGAAGACACAGCCAAGATGACCTGGCCCAAACCTTCCTATAGACACAAACTAGGACCCAAGGGCCCAGCGATTTTGCCCATTGTGAATAGTTTAGAGCAGGGGTTCTCAAATCTAGTGTGGTGCAAAATCACCTCAGAGACTAGTATAAAGTGCAGATTACTCTGCTCCACCCTTGGAATTTTTTATTCAATGGGGCTAAAGAGGGGCCTAAAATTTGTATTTCTAACAAGTTTCTTATGATGCTGGGACCACAATGGGAGAACTGCTGGTTTAGAGCAATGCTTCTCAGTCGTGGTTGTGTGTTAGAATTAGTATCTAGGTACTTGAAATGCCAGCGCACAAGCCCCACAGACAAGTTAAACCCGGGACCCTAGGAGAAGGGCCCAGACTCAGCATTTTTAAAGCTCATCCGCCTTGAGAGTTATCTCTTTGACGTCTACTACAGTGTTCCCTAATATACGGTATACATATCGCCAATGACGATTAAATGTATAAGGATAAACATTTTATTTTTCATAGTTATGTGTTTATTTTTGTAGTTATCTTCCACTTATGACCCATGAACTGTTTTTCCACTATATTTCTACCATTTATAGAAGCAATTTTAAATTTATGTAATATAACGAGCCTTTTACATTTATTGATTTAAGGTTTACTTTCTAAGTAGGTAAGTTTAAGAGAAAATATAAAGTAAATGATACAGGAGTTAAGCATTTAGGGCAAAATCATGAAAGCAGGGAAAGCCGGGATGGCTCAGCGGGTTAAGCACTTGCTTTTTAGCCCCGGGGATCGAGGATCGAATCCCGGCCCTGGCCCAGGCCCACCCATATGCTGAACTAGGGTGTGCCCCCAGTTCAGTTCTTGCCAGGGCCTATGAGGGAAGCTCCCGGCTCATTTCCTGCCCCGTGCCCACCAATGGAGTGAAACTACATGGAAAACTAATGCTGTCAACTATGGAGACTGCTCTAGGCCCTCCCCCTTCTCTGTCTTTGTCTCTCTGTCAAAATCAATAAAATAAATCTTAAAAAATAATAATAACCATGAAGGCGAGTGGGGTTTGGAAAATGCTGAGTGTAATAAAGAAGCCAAATGAAGGAGACTATTTTAAGGACAAACACAGTGGTTTTGAGAATATCCTGTGGGGCAGATATTCTGGCTAATGGGCAATTGGATGGGTGATGGGATTGTTATTTAAGGGGACATTTTCCTAAATTTGTAAGGAGCACGGAAAGGCATATAGTTGGGACGGGTTTTTGGGAAAGAGCATCATCCCACTGTCTTTTTGCTTTTAGGACAAGAAGGCATTGTGCTGAAAAGGAGAATCTCTGCCATCTCTCAGACCCTGAGTCATTTCCTTGCTCTAAGACCAAGCTTCTGCACCTGCTGAAAGGATCTCCGTTAATGGCCACTCTAAAGTCAAGGAGACTCCCAGCCAGTCAGTGTGGCTGTCTTGCCCAGCCCTGTACTAGCCAAGCTCACAGGAGCACAAAGAAACGAAAGTATCATCCAGCCACTGACAGCTTACTGCACAATGACAGTTAGAGGCCAACAGCCCTGAAACCACTTGTACTAAATATAAGGGAGAATTTAAATGTGGAATTAAGGCAGGACCAGACTAAAGTATCTGTCATTTGCTCATTCCTTTATTCATTCATTCATTCATTCATTCATTCATACATGCCTTCAGCCAGCCAGTCAACAGAGTAGAATATCAACTCAATGAAAGCAGGGCCTTGGTCTATTTAGTTCCCCTTTTGTTTCACTATCACCTCTAACAGTGCCAGGCACAAAATAGATGCTCAGCAAATATTTGTGAACTGACTGATTCAAGAAATGTTTGAGGGGAAGCCGGGATGGCTCAGTGGGTTAGGCGCTCACTTTGCAGCGCCGGGGACCGAGGATCGAATCCCGGCCCCTGCCCGTGCGGAACCATGTGCTGAACTGGGAGCTCCCCTAGTTCAGTTCTCTCTCTGTCTCTGTATCTCTCTCTCTCTCTGTCAAAAACAATAAAAATAAATCTTTAAAAAGCAACATAAGCGTATACTGTTTAACCAGAATTACCCCAAGGTCTTCTCATGCAATCTTACCTGAGCTTCCTTCAATGCTTGCTTTCCCCACCATATTGGGTTGGTATCAACGATGATAATTAGAAGATTCAATTCAT
>PVKE010022723.1:0-25326 GCA_004027555.1 Craseonycteris thonglongyai
TGTAAATATATGAGTTTTTATATTGTGTGAGCAGTAGAAATGACTCCCTGGGATTATTTGCATATGATAATTTGATAAATTAATTGACTAATCATATATTTGATGGTCATTATTTAGTAATAAGTGCTTATAAATTAAAATTGGTCTAAAACATATAGTAAATAAGTCAGAGAATAAAAAATTAAATAAGTTAGTCTGACTGATTCAAATTTAATTATTTTTCCTATACTGACATTGTATATCAACCATTTGGACTGAAATTTTAGTATAGTTAAACTTCAGGCTATTTTCACAAATAACTAAACAATTTGCATACATACATTGAAAGCTAATTTTATCTTGAATAAAAAAATTATACGTTTATCACATTAACCTCAATATGCCTGAAAATGACAATGAAATTTTTGACTTTTATCCAAATGTCACACAATAGATTATAGGCATTATTTACTCATTTTCACTGGGTTCCATCAAGAAAACTTACAATTATTACTCGGCATTTTATATGATCTCAGATTTGTAGACATTATTTTAATACCTCAAATGTATAACCTATTGAAATTTAATGATTATATCAAGAAGCAGTGTAAAAGATAAACAAAATAATTGACTTCCCTGAACTGATCTGAAAAGGGTAAATATTATACCTAATTTTATTTCCAGGGTATATAAGAAATGGAGATGTGTGTAGGACAGAAATAAACAGGCCAGAATCATAGAGATATTGGCAATTTGCTAATAATTACATTACTTTTATTAAAGATGTATGAGATTTTTGTAAAAAAAATAAAAGCATTATTTAAATAGTTAAACTTAAAAAATTCCACTGTCTTTTTTTTTACTAGAAACAGTAATAGAATGGATGAATATGGATATTATAATAATAGAATAGAATAGAGAATGGAAATGATTTTCTTAACTAAAAGAATGAGGTCTATGTCTGTTTTATTATATATCATTGTATCTGGAGGAAAAAGTAAACAATATTCTCAGATAAAAGTCTGAAAATGAACAGTAATGAGATATTAAATCATTGGAAAGATTGCAATATATATGTGTTTTACTAGCAAAAGAGGAGAAAAATAAATCATAGAGGAAATGGTCTAGAAATAAAAACAATTTTCTCTAAACAGTTGTTATCCACAAATCAACATTAAAATGAATTATTTTTTACTAAGTGGTTTTGTAAGTATAACTAAATTTTGACCCTCAAACTATAGAACAAAATGTCTTCTTGATTTTATAAAATAAATATTTATAAAGCATATCATATATAATACTATAGTCATACAATGCTATGCATATTAATGAAAGAGTTTTCTATACTTTTGATGATAAAAGTAAAATATGTTTCAATGAAAAGGTGTATAACTACTAAAAGATGAAGTTTTCTTCACATAAAGGAGGTCAATCAATGTGTTTCTAAAACAATATATATTTCTAAATTTTAATCAACTCAAGAATTTCCTTTCATTGATGTCATAATTTGAGTAAAAATTTTATTCTAATCTAAGTAAATTTCAAATGTCAAAATATATTAATGGCATCAAATTAAATACTGAAGAAAATATATTTTAAAAGATACGCCAAAGTGACAAATAGGGAAGTTATCTATTGAGTAGAGAAAGCATATTAAGAAATAAAGCAATAATCAACGTATGTGCACCACAATAAATTACCATCTGATAAAACTTTATAGAGAAATAAACAAATCAATTGTTATCACTGGAGATTTTAATAAATTCCTCTCAGAAAACAATAAAATAAGCTTTCAAGAGTGAGCAATAATTTTGAAGATAAGTTATCTGATGTCTTTAAATCCAGTGCACCAAGAATACATGTTTAAATAAAAATCAAAGAAATAATTGAGAAATTCAATAAATAAACTATAAAATGTATATAGAATATATATTATCAATGAGCCAAATTAATTTGAGAAAGAAAATGTAGCAAAGTATATATTATATTATACTGTAAAGAAAAATATTTAAAGGTATGGTACTAGTATAGGAATATGAAAAAAAAAGGTTGATAAAATATAGAGCATAGAAACAGATCCATTTAAAAACAGAAAATGTATAAAGAAAAAGTTGACATTGTAAATTAACAAGGCAAAAATACATCAGTAGACAAGTTTTCACCAATACAACTGATTGGTGAAAAATTAAAATTTTATGTTATGTTACTCTGAAATGTAAAATCTATATTCATTAGAGAGCCAAATGTGGCTAAACAAACCTGAAGGATGACGTGTACAAATATCTTAGTGGTGATTAGATATGGAAGAACATCTTAAACCGTACCTCAAAACACAATAAAAAGAGAAGTTAACACCTTTGATTATTAGAAATTTACAGATTTATTTACAATAAAGGATGTCTTAAGGTAAAAATTAACAAATAGATGGCAATACTCATACATATTTTTGGTGTTTAAAACTGACAAGCAACTCTTGCACATAGGCAAATTTAAAATGGAAACAAGTAAGGATTAAGAATAGACAATACACTAAGCAAAAGTCTAAATGCCTAACCAGGGTAAGAAAATGTCAAAATCACTATAATCAGCAATTAGCAATGAAATATAAATTTATATCCACCAGATTGGCAGAATTTGGAATGTTGGATAATTCCAGATGTTAGTAAGGATAGGTGAAAAAGGAAAATGGTTGCCCTGACTGTGATTGCTAAGGCTTCCCTAAGGCCCAATCAAGACAATTAAAAAGAGAATTCCAACTGTGAGACTGATGAGTCAGATGAGTAGGAGGACTACCCTTACATTAGTTTCACCTTATGTCCTTCAAGAAAAACATTTAAGAATGGCACCAAGGTATTCACATCTCCACCAAAGACCAGAGGCTCTATGACTCTGTCAAGATGAGAGAAAAAAAGGAAAGAATTCAAACTTTTATGAGACTATTGGATACTGGTGCTTAAGTGCAATAGCCTCAGGTCCTGGCAGTAGGGGTAATCTGTGTCTTTGAAAGCTTGGAGGAGAATCCTGGTGACTCATGGCAGACAGGTTTCAATGTGCTTATGTGTGGGCCATTTGACTCATTTTGGGTGCTGGGGATCAAGGTTCACATCCCTGAGTGTATTCTAAATGTTCATATTTTGTATCAAAAATCTTTGCCATTGTCACCAAGGCAGTAGCACCCCACGCGGAATAATGGTACACTGGTACTAACGTGTGCATTCTTCTCAATGCATTGGCAAGATGAAGATCAGGAAAAAATATGGTCTATGGAATGCTGTCACTACATTTCTTCGGGGAAACTAATTCCACTGCAATATGCAATCAGTGGGCAAGGATAGATCTGCATCCAGTCAAATTACTCTCAGAAATACCATTTACTGTACTGGTGATGTTCCCATTGCTGGCTTGACCAAGAAAAGAGCTGACCAGGACATTCATAATGTCATAAACACTATGGTTCACACAGGCTGGGCATTCAACCTTGGTAGAACCCAGTTCCTGGAAGCTACCTGGGCCAGTAATCATAGAAATATCCATGATAATAAAGTCAAACAAGAAATGCTGTTTTTGGCAGCCCTCACCAACGAGAAGGGAGTTTAATAGCTGTATGTATAAAGGTCTCCACATCATCTATGCAAGTTAATGGTAAACTTGAGGAGAACTGATGTCAAACTATTAACATTCTTTATACATCTCAGTTTGATCATATTAGCTGCAAATGATGCCAGAGACCCTATGTAGGTTGCAAACATTTAAGGACTATGAACTTACTTTTCTAAAAGATAGAAAATTCTAAACCCATGTGTTTCAGAGGAGAATTAAGGGTATGAAATAAACAATAGATTATTTGTGTAACTATAATTATTAAATATCAAGAAGTTTTCTGCAACATGTCCTTCTATAGTTATTATTTAGACATTCACATTGAATTTCTCACCCCAAAAGAATGAATAACATTTAAATTTTGGGATGATATATCTAATGACAAAAGACATTTAGGGTGAGCATAAGATTCCTAGAACATCCTAAAATGGTATAATAAACTACCTAATTTTAGTTGTTCAAAGTCAACATGCATTTTTCTTTTTTTTCTTTTTATGACACTACAAAAAGCTTAAGAGATGATTTAGGAAAGTAAGCATTGGGTCCCTATATGTCTGCTTTTATTTTTCATTGTGACTAATAAAGAGAACAAATGAATTCCTTATGCATTCTTCTTTTTTTTTTCCAGAATATTTTTTGTTGTTATTGATTTAGGTTTTATTTACAAGATAATTTTTCTTTCCTTTGTCACATCAAACTTGGGCTAATGAGAATAATGAGGAGAAAAAATTTTAATACCTACTCTCTCATATCACTCACTGAGTTTTTTCTAACTGCTTAGATGTTTTCAGTGTCAGTTGTACTGATGCTAAAAAAATGTCAAGTTTTATATGTCTCTAAATCAAATTAGTGGAGTAGGATTTCTAATTACATGTAAAAGATTTATTTAGTTTTTAATTTTAGCTCATTAAAGAGAGTGAATTAAATTCATTGGTTATTTTATCTCTATTAAATGTAGTTATTGTTGTCATGTTTTCCTCTTTGTATAGCAATTAACTACTTTTGATATAAATAAAATATATGTAGCACTTATGTGTGAAACACTTCTGATATTGTATTTAATTTTTGAAAAATTCTAATAAGCTAAGCATGCTATTGTCATCTTTTACGTGAGAAGGAAATTTAGATTTAAAGAAATACGCATAAGTCTGTTACCACAAAATTAACAGAATGACTGAAGAAGTGTTTGATCCAGGCTGACTTATTTTAAGCCTGAACTTTTAACCATTGTGTTCTGTGACCTCTCAATATGACAGATATGATTTAGTGATTACTCAACTAGAAGACATTTGTAAATAAGTCCTTCAGGTAACACAATTTGTGGAAAGTATAAATGATAAGTAATATTAATTTTACATTGAATGAAATTCATATCTGTGCAACATAGCTTGCTATTTTTCAAATTAGACATGGATGATATCTAATATCTTACATGACATGCAATATTTGGTTTTAATGATAAATTTTTATAAACCTGAAGAAATATAAGTAGATAGCATAGCCAAAGCTTGAGCTGGATAAAAAGAGCAACATGTAGTGGTTTAGAAATCCAGGCTGCCTAAACTCAATCCTTGATTCTCTAAGGCTTAGATCCCTAATTTGTAAACTGAGATGGGTAAGTAGTACCTATCTGCCTCACAGAGTCTGGATAGCATTAAATTGCTCAATACATGCAATTTGTTTAGATAATTCTCAGGTATATGTATATACCATGTAAGTCTTTCATAATTTTACCAAGTGGAAATATTTATGGAGGATCATGTTATGTTCATTGCATTTTCACTCTAAGGAAATGATAGAGATTGCTAAACCATATTTCTAATAATTTACCAATTTTCTCACTTAATAGTGATTTTAATGGTCTCTCTGTGTCAATCTTCTATACCCATTTATTGTAATTTGACAACACCAATGAGCTCAATAAGTCCAATAAGCTCATTAACATCAAGCTTTGCAATCCAAATCACAGGCATCATGGGGTTTAGGTCATCTTGCTGCCTCATGTACTGTCTCCTATTGGGAAAACTCTCAGTTGTCACCACACTGTACCAAAACTTTCCTCTCCACCTTTTTTCCGTCATGTAATCTCTAGCTCCAGGAGCCAAGATTCCTCAATGAAGTATTAAATAGTTTTTCCTCAGAGAATATTGGAAGAAATTTTATTCCTGTTACAGCCTTCAGTGGCACGCTGGGTATCCCCCTCCCAGCACCTTACCTCAGGGATAAGGGGGGATGAATAATGAAAAAAAACCCCTGTAGTTACAGAATTTTTCTCTACTCATAAAGTTTGCTCACATACTTTCTCAAAGGGTTAGCTGAAAAGAGCAACTCATTTGTCTCCCTGGAAGTATTAAACAAGAATTTTAACACTATCTCACAACATGACTACAGAGGAGAAAAGAAACACAGCAGAAAACAACCTGAATCTGCAAGGAGCTTTTAATATTAGACTATCTACTAAATATATGAAGACCTGTCCTTCCAGGTTCCAACAATCAGCTCCGGGAACAATTGTCAGATTCTGGATGATATAATTAGTGAATCGTTACTCCCATCCTTTCCACAATAGAAATTCTTGTTGCTCATAGTCTACATTTCTAGGTCACAAACAATTAACCTAAAGGGCCTGCTTATCAGAAAAATGTTTAACTTGATTTATGATTTTATCAAAATATATATGTGCAGGAGATATGTCAGTTATGTAAATTCTGAGGGAGAACAGTATCCCTTTGTATTTGACAAATCTTGTACAAGAGTGTGAAATTTACAAAGAAGAGTGATGATTAAAAAAAGGATTTTATATGCATTAGTAATTCAAATGTTAACTCTGTCTTTGCAATCCCCTTTAGCATTAACAATGTCTGAATTTTAAGCATCTTGGAATCTGACCTGAACCACAAATTTTGAATGTGATATCCAACAAATAATTTATAGATGGTCTATTCAGAAGTTGCCATGCATACAAAAGTAAATAAGAAGAAATAAATAAGTTGTGAACATATAGCAAGTTAGTTTAAAACCATAGGCTATATGCTGTAGAAACATTTAAGTAACACCCAGGCATCCAGATATTATTTCTAGAGGCAGAAAATATATAGAAGTTTAATATTACTATAAATGCCTTTTAAATTTTGGAAATAATAATGTATATCTCCACTCAAGGAAATATTTTATATTCTGAATGCCAAGTCTGCAAAGTAGAAACTATATTGTTGATAGGGCTAGGAGAATTTATTTATTGTCTATATGTTTCAGTTTTATCACTTGTGAAGGAAAATAGTGATGATTTATATCCAACAAGGATTGAATGAAGACTACAAGATTTAAGGCGTGATAAAGGACTTTAAGAACCATAGAGGACCATAATATTCTAAAAATAAATGAATAAATGATTTGAATTAAACTTTTCAATTTACAAATGTGGAATCCGAAGCAGTGGTAGCTTCATTTTCTTTCCTTCTTCCTTCCCTTCCCTTCCCTTCTCTTCCCTTCCCTTTTTCCTTCCTTCCTTCCTTCCTTCCGTCCTTCCTTCCTTTCTTCCTTTCTTCTTTCTCTTTCATATTTATTTATTTTTATTAATTTTTCTTTTATTGGAGTGACATTTACTGGTAAAAATTACATAGTTTCCAGGTGTACAATTCTACATTACATCTTCTTTATTTACTTATTTCAGAGTCACAATACTAATAAGTGCTACAGATAAGATAAAGTGAACCTCTCTGAAAGCCAATGCCCTCTGAAAACTCTTTGATACACTACCATGACTCATTGATTTATTTTAGAAAATCAGATTAATTCAAATATATATTATAAGTTATTTAGTTTAATTGATATACAGTACTTTAAAAAGCTGAGCTCTCCAGATAAACTGAGGATCATCAAATTAGAAAACTAAGGAAAATGTGTTAATTTATTTGTTTGTTCTACTTTCCAAAAAGAAGACATTTATTTCCAATAAGTTTGATAAATACTTCTTTGAATTGACTTGCAACTTCCTAATGTAGGAATACCATGGTCATTCATGTCTACAAAGAAAATATTTTGAACAAGTATGAGTTTGCTCTAAGTTTCCTTGTCTTCACCCTAACTGAAATAGACACTATATGCATGGGCAACCAGAATTCTGAATTACAATTATTCAGTTTTCAGGTTGCTCTCTATAAACCAGATTGAAACAGATTTAGATTCTGACTGACTATATCAAACTCCAGGAATAAATCTATACTAAAAATTATAGTTTAATGTAGGTCATTCCAGTGGGAACTGGCACTGTTATAAATATTTCTCTTCTTTCAATGTTTTATCTTTGGCTAAACCTTGTATTTACAATATTGGTCAAGGTGAAAAAATCTTCATGTCCGAAAACTTTCATGCCACTAAGGAAACATAATAAATAAAATATAAACTCATAAAAGTAATTTGAAACAGAGGGTCATTATCTAAAGATTTCTTTGAAATGGCAAGAAACTTTGCAAAATCAGATAAGAAAATATAAATAATTTAAACACTGAGTAATAATCCCACCAATACTCATGAAAATCAATATACTGTTTTTTCAAATGTTGCTTTATTTGCTGATGGTCTTCAATGTAAGTTTAATATTCAAAAAAGTCAAGGCAATATATGGAAGATGGCTAGTTGTGCATCACAAGGATTTTTATTTCCTTTGATATAAAATATATTCTATCAAGTTTGTTTTAATATAAAATATATTAACATAAGTCAAGAGACAAAAGACATAAAAAGGTGAATGTTGAGAGGTCTTGCCCCAACTCTGTCTTTATACCTACTGGTTACTCCTATAAAAAATAAATGTTAAATACTTTTTTAAAACAAAATGCACTTAATTTAGTGTAAACATAGATGCGAGGTTGTCTGGGAAAAAATCCAGCTATAAATGCCTCTATTCTTCATATTACATGGCTGGATAATTTCCAAGAGCCATCGTACATTTCCATTACTGTATTTTCCGGCGTATAAGACGACCGGGTGTATAAGACAACCCCCTAATTTTATAGTTAAAACATAGGTTTAGGCCTATATTCGCTGTATAAGACTACAGCCTTGGATGTGGGAGGTAGTCTTATACAGCTATACTCCCCCTTCATAGGTAAATGTTAGATATAATAAACACTCTTCTGCAATAACTTTTTTGGAATCAGTATGTATTGGATTAATTTTATGCCAGTACACAGAGCTCTCTCATTTTTATTTTTTAGGATGCAGACTTTTCCATTGTGTAAGTAGAATATATTTTATTGAACAAATCTTCTATTCATCATGAATTGTTTCCCGTCTTGGCTATTATAAATAAGATTTCAATGAAGATATCTGTATATAGATAATTATGTATATGTGCAGTTACATTTTCAGAGTATATTCCAAGAAGTAGGTTTGTGATTTAATATGAATATAAAAATGCATGTGTAATATTGGTTACTATTTTTAAGTTTGTTTCCATTTGGTTGTTTTATTTGTACTCAGAATAATAAAATGTAAGAAAAGCTATTTCCTTATAACCTGGTCAAGCAGAATCTATTATTTTTATTCTGATGTTTATTGCAACATGTATATCTTATCTTTAATCTTATTTCTCTAATAATAGCACAAAACAACTATCTTTTTGATCATTTATGTTTGTGATGACAGTTTTGACAGAAATAAGACTCAGGAATATCCACTGTTGCTTGATTTGGCTATACTTATTGCTGGTCTCAAAGGATCTTTTTCTTATGGCATCTACCATAAAGCTCTTTTCTTGTTTTGGCTGTCTACCCAAGAAAAACTACCTAAGACATTGGTCCTAAATTTAAGTAATCATAATAATCATTTGTGAATCTCAGCATGTGTAGATTCCTAGGCTCTACATACAAAATAATCTACCAAGAAACTGGGAATCTTATTTTTCTATAAGAAGCCCAGGTGATACATTTACAATTTTTTCTTTTTCTTTTTTATAAAGATTTATTTTTATTATTTTTTTGACAGAGAGAGAAAAAGAGAGAGGGAAGGGGGAGGACCCAGAGCAGTCTCCATAGTTGTACATCATCAGTTTTTTTTATATAGTTTCATTCCACAGGTGGGCGCAGGGCCGCACAGGGCAGCAACAAGGTCAGGGGCCTCTCACATGGGCTCCAGCAACAATTGAACTTGGAACACACCCCAGTTCACCATATGGATCTGCATGGGCCAGGGCCAGTTTCGATCCTCAGACCCCAGGGCTGCAAAGCCAGCACTCAACCCACTGGGCCAACCCAGCATTCTCCATTTACAGCTTTTTCATGGACTATATCTTGAGAAATACCACTTTTTGAGCAATAATTACATTAGCTATTCATTATTTAGTAATGCAGAACATTATTTATTTTTAATCATTTTTAAACTAAATATTTGAGGGCTATTTCCCAACACATAAAATTCTATAAAACAATGTGGCACAAATGGCATTGTTATCAGAAAATTTACCCTAAAAATAGACTCAATAGGCAAAGTTGTATTGATTTTGCAAAGGTCAAGCCATCCCACAACTACATTGCTGATGTTTCATAGTTTATATGGACAACAGCTTTATATTTTTCTTTATTTTTTTAGTAGTTGTTTTATAAGGAGCAATATAAATTTTAAATTATTCTCCACATTTATTTAGTACTAGTAATTAGGTACTTAGCCTAGAAGATCAATATGACATGCTAGAGACTTTAGATTCCAGATCATATAATATGACCTTTATGATTAATTTTGATGACAGATTTCTGGATATTATTAAATATTTACATATTTGAAATTTTAGAATTTATGGTGTAATTTGTGTGCAGAGCTGGTATTCTATGGAAGCAAGTTGTTTGAGTAATTTAAGTCTGTCACAGATAGTCAATTCAGTGATATGGTAATAAAAGAGCCCAAGTATACTTAGAGAAATGTGAAGATCTCAAGTGCACTTTGGCCTTCATACTGTCTTGAACACAATGTACCCCTTTCCCTGATTAGTCTAGTTTTTACCTGACACTATATATAGTTGTTGCAACATTATTGACTATATTATTTATGCTGTATTTTACATCTCTTTGAATATTTTGTAACTATCAATTTGTACTTCTTAATCTAATAACCATTTGATACTATACATAGTTATTAAAATATTATTGACTATATTTCTTATGCTATACTTTACATCTTCATGACTAGTTTTTAACAACCAATTGCATTTCTTAATACCTTTACCTTTTCCATCCAGCTCCCCAACACCCTGTCCTCACTGGCAACTGCCAGTTTGTTGTATATATAAGTTTGGTTCTGTTTGTTTGCTTATTTAGTTCTTTGTCTTCCCCGGTATGACCAATTTAATTTAGCATAGTACCTTATAGGTTCAATCATGTTGTCAAAAATGGAAAATTTCATTTTCTTTATGATTAAGTAATAAGTCTAACTAGTATGCTATATACCTGAAACTCATAAAATAATATTGGTCAACTGTAACTAAAGAAAAAAATTATAATAGATACGTAAACTTATCTGAATCAAAAACAAACAAAATTGTATTATGAAGTGTTGTGACCATAAAAATTACTTTGGATTGGTATGCACTTCACCTTGACATAAAGAAATAAAACATAAGTCAGTATATTGGCAAAACAGAAAGAATTTACCTTGCAATAAAGAAGAGAAGAGGAAAGCATCAATATTGAGTATATTTTATATGTCAGAAACTGTATTAGTAACTTAACTACCATAGTCATTAACTTTAAGGAGAAATTCACAGGTTATTACACATAAGATTTCAATATGTGAATCAGAGGGTAAACAAATTTTAAGTGGCATAATTTTATTTGAGCATAAGCTCAAAGACAATACTTTAAAATACTTAAATGTTAATTTTTATATTTATTTTCACTTTTAGAAAATAATTTTTGATTGTTCATTTTTATATCAAAATATTTTAAAAGATGTTTTAGAATATTTCATACCAACCTTTCAACACAACAATGTTACCTCCAGCATGAATGTTCAAAGACTCAAACTATTTGTGTCTTCTCTCCTTCTAGGTGCTACATGATGTGCCAAATTGTGATCACAATGTCTGTCAAATTTACAATGAGAAATGCACACCTTCATTTGAACAAAACATATTGTGAAGTTCCTACAGCATTTTTATCTCTAAGTAATGTACTAAATATTTTTCAAATTGTGAGGTGAGCTTGAAATCAGAGCAGAGGTATTTACAAAGAATTTCCCAGTGAAACTGGATTTAGCCCTCTAACACACTTGGTTGCTTATCCTCTTTTTCTATCACCATTAGAGGACATTTGGCTCTTTGGAAGATTCCTCATTGCTATAGTTGCAATATCTCACATATCCTCTCATTATACATATAGACAACATTAAATGGTATAAAAATCAAACAAGAATTAATGGACACAGAATTCAGAATAGAATAGCAATAGTTGAGGAATAAAGAAAAATGTGTGCTTCAATTCTCATTATTCCAATATTCAGATGTGTTGTTTTTACTGGGATATATTATATAATACAATATTCTGAGAGCTTAAAATTCATTAAAAATAAGAATTAAAAAACACATATTAAATAAAATTTAGGTAGTGAAAGGCAGTCATGCTATAATCCTTGAGAAAATTTCTATAGACAACTGCCAGAACATCATAGTTAAAATTTGCACTTCCAGGGAAGCCAGGATGGCTCAGCAGGTTGAGACCTCGCTTCACAGCCCTGGAACCGGAGGCTGAATACCGGCCCCGGCCCGTGCGGATCCATGTGCTGAACTGGGGTGTGCCCCCAGTTCAGTTCTTGCCGGGGCCTATGTGGAAGGCTTCCCACCCAGTTCCTGCCCTACTCTGCCCCATGCCCACCTGTAGAGTGAAACTATGTTGAAAATTAATGCTGTCAACTGTGGAGACTCCTCTGGGCCCGCCCCTTCTCTCTGTCTTTGTCTGTCTGTCTCTGTCAAAAAAACAATAAAAAAATAAATTAAAAAAAAAAAAAAAAATTTGATAGGAAAGCCAGGAAGGCTCAGCGGGTTACCGGTAAGCGCTCACTTTAAAGCCCCGAGAACTGAGGATCGAATCCTGGCTCCGGCCCAGGGGGACCCACATGCTGAACTGAGGTGTGCTTCCCCAAAGCAGTGAGGCCTCCAGTTCAGTTAAAAAGAAAAAAAAAATTGCACTTCCTCAATTACTTAGCATGCAGTGGTATACAAACTCTTTTTTTTATTTTAAAGATCACTAACAACATTTTGTGGTGTCACATTTGGCTAATTTTTTTTTTTTTTTTTAAATTACATAACATGTCTTCCAATTTGGGGGAAGGAAGTATTTCTTAACATTACCGTCAGATACTTTCTATTATATGTTGATCCCCGCCCCCCTCCCCCCAAAAAAACTGGTCAAGAATAAAAACAGGAAAAAATGTGCCAGACCAGAAAATAATGCTAGTGTTTTTTAAGTAGTATAACAAAAAGATATATGACTGCTCTAGTTCTAGAGACAGGGATATTTCTACAAGGAGATACATGCCTCACACTATCAAAAATTATTATTAAAAATTCTCCTCTTATTCAGATTTTATGACTACCACGCAATTCTTGAAAAATGAGTTAGTTTCTAATGCAAATGCATCCCAAGGAGGAAATACATTAATCAGACAATAAGTAAATGGTATTTTTCATTGGGGAAAATAATAAATTGATATTTGAAGTTGATGTATATTAGCTTTGAGAGTTCTGTTAAGTCAGCCTACCCCTGAGAAACAGATACACATCCAGTGTGCTGGCAAGAGTTGATTTCAGCTTCAAGTGTCCATACTAGGTTGGAGACATTTTGTAGAAGTAAAGCTTGTCCTGTGATGCCTCTTGGTTCACAGCTCACTTACTTCTCCAGATGACACTTTGACTTCCTTTGCTCTTTCTATTCACACTTCAACAGGTTCTACTTGATTGAAGTGCCCCCTCAAGCCTGCACAAATAGAGATAACGCTCTTAATTAGAGGTCTCAGTATGTGACTGAAAACTTTCTGTGAAGACACCAATCACAAACCTGCACACACACACACACAAAAGGTAATCGGATAATGTCTACTTTACACTACTGACTTCCTCTGAGTTCCCTCTTTCCTCCTCTTTCCCTGTTTTCTTTTATCTTGCCTATCCATATATATAATTTCACATTTTGATCATGCTTCACCTTAAACTTGAAAGAGGTTATAGTAAAACACATATAAAGAATAAACACTACAGTTTTAATTGTGGACTCAGCATTTGATAATACTTCAATTAGGGAAGTTTTGTTGTTAGTTATTCATAAAGTAAGACTTTTCTAAATATGAAAAATACTCAGTTTTTTGAGTGATTGGCAAAACTACTAAGCTAGTTTGTAAAAAGTACCTTGACATTTAAGGGAAATGAATACATGTGGGTAATTGATTAAATGAGCCAATTTTAAGGAGTAGTAAATATACCCATAAGTTGATCATTTATTTTTTTTGCCCATAAGAATTTATTTAATAATAAAATAATGCTAGTTTATTCTGTGGATGTGGCATAAATATAGGGTCAAGCAGAAGTAACACCCCACACTAGTAATGCTCCTTTATATAAGCTGATAATCTATACCAAATATTGTATTACAAAATCATAAGCATGTAATGCTGTAACATAAAAATATCACATTTAAGCACTTTATATGACATTTTAGGTGAAATGTTCAAATTGCTATCCATCTCATATGAGACAAAACAAGCCTTAAGATATTACAGTGTTACTTCTGCCAGACCCTGTATTTAGTTTTATAAATATTTCTCATTTTACAAAGTAGTCAATGTGTATGTATGTACTATGTAATGTTTATTTATATTAAATCAGCTGAAGTCAAATGAGATAATACCCTGCCTTCTTATTTCGGCTTATACTGTAAACTTTTCATGGTATAGTAGTGCCACATTTTTATGTGTGTGTGATTCTTCTGTTGAAAATGGTCCCCCATGCATACTGCTAAAGTGTTGTTTAGTGGGTCTTTAAGTTTAAGAAAGCTATGGTGTGCCTTATGGAGAAAAGCATGTGTTAGATAAGCTTTATTCAGGCATGAGTTATAGTGTTGTTGTTCATGAGTTCAATATAATTTATAATAAATTATAATTATTATATATAAATTATAATTATAATGTAATCTAATCTAATCTAATGCAATACAATACAATATATAATATAAATAAATAAACAAAAAATGAGGGGTCTTTTAACAGAAGTGCACATAGAACAAGGTTAGTCATCAATTGGTTGACAAAGATGTCTGACCAAAGGGTCCCAGGGAGCTAACCCCTCATTTCCCCTATGAGCAATGGTTCATTATTCACTAAGTTAATGTTTGTAGAAAATTTATAGAACATAATTCTATGTGAAAAATAAGAATCAACTGTATACACACATAAATATTATTTACATACATAAGTGTTTGTATAAATTCAATTTTCAAATACACAAGTGAATACCCAGAATACATACATATTTTAAACCTTTTGTTTTAAAAAGTGTCATTATATTAGTAAGTTCAGGCTAATAAGACATAAGTAGAAGTATTATAATAGAGATGAATTCTCAAAAAGATCCAACATACATATTCTTCTCATTCATATTTTTCCCCTAATTGCCTCCTGAAATATAAAATTAGATGCTGAGGTCTATAGTAGATGCTCAGCTGCATTGTTTGTACTTCACTTTCAAGGAATTATTCTCCAATATTCTAAAAATGTTGCCTTGTTGGGAGGACTTAGTTACTTGACCAAGATCCCATCATGTTTTCATAGCAGCATACATCCAATGACCAATCAAAAAAAATGGAAAGAAAAGTTCAATCTATTGATGTCTCTGAAGAACTCTGCAAGGCCATCACAGCTCCAGACCTCCTTGTATTGTCAAGAGAAACCTCACAACAGCATCACAGACCAAGTTTCCTTTTGTGCATTATGACTTCCTCCTCTGCCTCCCACTTCAGGCCCCAAGGCTAATCTCTGATAAATTAATTGCACATAAATTTTCTTCTCTGACTTGATTGTAAGAAAATCTAACTGGAGGAAGGTCACTTTGAGAATGATGTCACCACTCAGGCTCAAAAAGAGTGGCCAGAGTTACTAAGGACTTCATGCCATAAAATCATCATAGCAGTCCTAGAAGAATGACTTTTGTCTTGTTGATATCTGTTATTATAAAGCTCTATTACTCATAGACAAACTTAATACCATGACATTTAATAATCATCTAACACATTGTTTTAAAATATTACAAGATCTAACATTTCTTAATTATATGACACAGGATATGGGATAAAGGATTTCTCAGTAAAAGTTCCCATTTTTTCTATATCTTTTTGTCCCTTTTTATAGTATCATACATTAAGCAATTATTAAAATATTGATTGAAATATTTAACATGCTTTAATTTTAAAATGATCCTGAATAATTTAAAATGATGTTTTTATCTGAAATCATATATATTATTTACTTATAGCTCTAAAATAAATATATTTATAAATATTTAATTCTTAACAACATTTAGAAATATGCAAGAAGTTGGATTTCAATCCAAAAGTGGAATGTAAAAATCTAAACAGTAATGTCAACTTGATTTTAAACCGTTGCTATGACATTACTTATATGACCTCTTGATGATATGATTATTCCCTGTCTTGGTGATAATAAAGTGTCAGATCTAGTTGTTTTTCTATTTTAGTACTTATGTCATTCAGAGGCCGATCAAGAGACAGAAACTTCAATAGCAATTTTTTTAAAGATTTACTTTATTGTTTTTGACAGAGACAGAGAGAGACAGAGGGAAGGGGGAGGACCCAGAGCAGTCTCCATAGTTGTGCATCATCAGTTTTCGACATGGTTTCCTTCCACACAGAAGGGTGGGGTTGGTTTAGGGAAGAAACTGGGCTCAGGGCCTCCTTCATGGGAGGCATGCCCCCTTGAGGTGAGGGTCGAACTGGGAGGATGAAAACCAAACTGGGGGCCTCTGATGTGTGAAGCACACCCCAGTTCAGTATATGAGTCCAGATGGGCCAAGGCTGAATTCAATTCTCAATCCCCAAGGTTGCAAAACAAGTGCTTAATGCACTGAGCCATCACAGTTTCCCTCAACAGCAATTTCAACAGAGAAATTTTAATGTAAGAAATTATTTTTTTTAAAGATTTATTTTTATTGTTTTTGAAAGAGAGAGAGAGATACAGAGTCAGAGACAGAAGAAGGGGGGAGGGCCCAGAACAGTCTCCATAGTTGCACATCATTGGTTTTTCCACATAGTTTCATTCCACAGGTGGGAGGGGCTGCACAGGGCAGGAACTGGGCTGGGGTCTCATCCCGGTGAGACCTGAACTGGGGGCACTCCCCAGTTCAGCATATGGGTCCACACGGGCCTGGGCCGGGATTCGATCCTCGGTCCCCAGGGCTGCAAAGTGAGCGCTTAACCCACTGAGCCATCCCGGCTTCCCCTAAAAAATTATTAAATACTAATAACGATTAATTGTGAAGGGGTAAAAATATTTAAAAAATAAAAACCTCTAATGAACAGAGAAATGTCAGGTGTAAGGAGGAACCACTGCTTTGAGTGCTGAAATAGAGTAAATAAGAAAGAAACAAATGGAAAAGTTACTCTAACCTCAACCATTGTCTGACTTTCAGACTTTATTGGATGGTTTGTAGGATTCACTTAATTAGCTAGGAAAGTTCACTGTCAAACAATGATCTAGGACAACAAACTAAGAAATAACCCTTTAATTTGCCAATTGAATTTACTTGGAAACCTTGTACAAAAATGCCTGGGAGACCCACTTCACATTACTATAATGCTGAGCACTGGGGTATTAGTGGAACTTGCCAGGCACTCACCGAAAGTCACTGAAAAGTCACCCACTAGGGTGGTTGGAACTTTATGAGGGTGCCATTAAATATTTTCTACACATATATTGTCAGGCATAGGAGAAATAAGAGGCACAAAAGCACTCTGGAACCCAGGAGAGCAACCCTTTACTTCTTCCATGACTCTCTGATACCCTCAACTGATAAAGTTTAACATTGTGCCAGCTAGGTAATGTAGAATAAATATTTAGTGAGTCAAGCTATATTATTGCAATACAAGAAATAAAGTGTGTATATGGAATTATATGGAGCGATTTGATAAATGGATAAATAGCACAGTACACTTACATGAAATATGAAGTTCTTAAAAGTTAATACAAAGTGTACCATTAAAAATACTTCTCCATATATATGACCCTTTCTTTTAAATGTTAACACTGCATTTGCCACCTTCCCAACCCATTATCACATAGGTAAAGTCAGGTAAAGAAGATCTGTTGAATTAGTGATTGACCAGCACAACAGAAGATATCACTTGCTAAAACTTAGAACTCAATAAATTTATATTTTATAGTACTATCAAGGAACCTCAGACCCATAAATATGTTTTTATTAGTAATACAGAATACTGTTTTGTTATTCTAGTAATAATCTTGATAAAATTTATAGTACCATTATATAATGTGCATTTAGTTAAAAAAAATATTGTATACAATTCAATAAGACTAAAGACAGGGGAAGCCGAGATGGCTCAGTGAGTTAAGCGCTCACTTTGCAGCTCCGGGGACCAAGGATTGAATCCCAGCTCTGGCCTGGGTGAACCTATATGCTGAACTGGGGAGTGTCCCCAGTTCACTTCTCACTGGGGTGAGACCCTGGCCCAGTTCCTGCCCTGCGCAGCCCCACACTCACCTGTGGAATGAAACCATGTGGAAAAACCAATGATGTACAACTATGGAGACTGTTCTGGGCCCTCCTCCTTCTCTCTGTCTCTGTATCTCTCTCTCTCTCTCTCTGTCAAAAATAATAAAAATAAATCTTAAAATAAAAAGACTAAAGACAAGTATAAACATATGTTAATATATATTAATAACTACGTGACACTAAATATTCTTGTAAATAAAGAAAGTATTATTTCAATATGAAATAAGTTTTATGAGGATCAAATTGATATTTTGGTTCTGTATATATGACCTAGACATATTTGCTTTGAGGATTTAAAAAAATATTTATTTAATAATTTCAGAGAGAGAGAGAGGGAAAGAGAGAGAGAGAGAAGTGGGGAGGGCCCAGAGCAGTCTCCATAGTTGTACATCATTAGCTGTGACATGGCTTCATTCCACACAGATGCATGTGGGACCCCAGAGGGTGGAACTAGACTGGGGGTCTCCTGCATGGAAGGCAAGTACCTTTGCTGCAGAGCCATCCAGGTGGTTACCAGTTGCTCCAAAGTTCAGGACACGGGATTTGCACAGGCTGAGGCAGGGAATCAAAACCTGGACCTTGTAAGTACAACGCAAATGTTCAATGGCTGAGCTATCCTGGTATACTCTATATTCTAGTAATAATCTTGATAAAATTTATAGTACCATTATATAATGTGCATTAACTCACTGAGCCATCTCGGCTTCCCCTGTCTTTAGTCTTATTGAATTGTATACAATATTTTTTTTAACTAAATGCACATTATATAATGGTACTATAAATTTTATCAAGATTATTACTAGAATTGCGAATTTTGAGATGCACACTCAATAATGACATAATAATATTCTTTCATTACTATTAAGAGGAGAAAATGGAGATATATTACTATAATACTATAAAAATCCATTTTTCTTAATAAATTTTAAATATTCTATGAGGTATTACAAAGTGGATCTGGGTAAGTATTTGTTTAGAGAAAAGTAGAACATATGATTCAACAACCTCATTTGGACCCATAATTAATAAAATATTGCATTGTTTCTTAGATTTGGGTCACTTTTTAAAAGATAAAGTATTATATTACCTATATTTGTATATAGTACTATATTTGCTGTATAAGACTACAGCCTCGGAAGTGGGGGTAGTCTTATACAGCAAATATAGGCCTAAACCTATGTTTTAACTGTAAAATTAGGGGGTCGTCTTATACGCCCGGTCGTCTTATACGCCGGAAAATACGGTAAATGATATAGTATAAATTATGTACACATTCCAGTAAATTGATTTTTCTTCTAAATTATGACCACCTGCTGATACTTTTTAAGAATGAAGCTAAGAATTTGATAGCATTATTGTGATTCTATGGCATGGTTTGCTGAACAATTCATTTATTTCTTAGACTTTTCTATGTACCAGCATTGGACGTGGACATGGAGAAAAGCCCGAGGAAATGACTGATTTGACTCATTTACACTCTGCAGCACATGGAGTCAAGGACAAACAGGGTTCCAGGGGCTTCTGAAATTTTTTAGGTGACCACATATGTGTATATATATATGCACATGAACACCTGGTCAAAAAGGATACAAGGGCAGACTCAACATAAGAGGTAAATAGGATGAATAGTAAGCATTTTGTCTGAAATCAGCTAAAGATCACCCCTTAGATAAGGACTTTGAGAAAGAGTTAAGGCTTTTTCAGTTAAAATTAATCTGATAATAACTAACTTGCAGGCATTGAAGCTCACTTTGTCTTTTAACTGGTTTTGATTTGGCTTATTTTTTGATAAAAACAAAGGAAATAACATTTGAAGATTTCTTGAGGAAAGAAATACTGAAAATAAGCAAATGATATTTTTAATGTAGTTAGAATGAAAGTTTCTGTATTTACATGTTATATGTAATAAACTAATAAATTATATATTTAAAAAATTAAATATTTAAATCAATATTTTAAGATGATTATATGTGTTCTGGTAGACTTTTATTACAACCTAAAATAAATAAAATGAGTAGAAATATTTAAGAAAGAAGTAACAATGTACAAAATCAGATGGCTGCCTTTAACACGGATTGCCTATGAGATATAATGCAAGGGGAAAGTGATCAAGTGGCCAATTATGATGATGAGAAAGGATAACTTGTCTCATATGTCTAAGCAGTAAAACAAAGGTTCTGAATAGAAATATTGTGATAATAATATTCTTAAAATATTTTTTTAGCATGAGAGAAAATGTGCTGAGGGTTAATAGGGGAGCTTATAAAAAGAACTGGGCCTGTCTGCTTGATTGTTGCACAGACAACGACTTATGCATTTATATGCAGACTTTATTACGTAGGTCCCATATGAGAAAATTTCTTCAGTGTAGAGAAAAGACAGTAGTAGAGTAAAGAGAGTTGCACCACCCTAAACTAAGTGAAAACTGTTAAAACCAACAAGGAAACAGAATCAGGTATGAACAAAATTAATTCAGTTTTTTAGCAACATGAGGAACCATGTGACTACTATAGAATTTCAGCCACTCTTACTCACATTGAAGTTCATTGAAATGTCAAATTCCCAGATGAAGAGCAGGAACAAGGGGATGCAGAAAAACAATGGGGCAATTTGAGTTCCTTGGTGCTCACACAATAGAATGCTACTTTGATTTACTATTACTTTTATCTGTCATATGCATAATGTATTGGGCTCACCACCTAACAGAACATTAGAGAAATATATATAAAAATATTCACAATGGCCAAGTCATGGAATCAACCGAAGTGTCCTCTGATAGATGACTGGATAAAGAAGTTGTGGTACATTTATAAAATGGAATACTACTCAGCAATAAGAAAAGATAAAATACAACTATTTGTGACAACATAGATGGACCTTTGAAAACATCTTATTAAGTGAAATAAGTCAGACTGAAAGAATCAAGAAACATTTGACCTCACTTATAGAAAACTGAAGGGAACAAAGAAACAAAGACTCATGGACACAGTCAATAGTTTAGTGGTTACCTGTGGGTAAATGAGGAGATGTGTGGGAGAGATGGGTAGGGGGGGAGTATGGAGGAGGAATCAAACTTACAGTGATGGAAAGTGAGCTGATTCTGGGTGACGAGAGCATAATGCAATGTGTAGACAATGTAATATAGAATTGTACACCTGGAAACAGTGTAATTCATATCAATCAATGTCACCCCAGTATATTTAACAATTAAAAAAAATATATATATATATGGCATACCCCCCCAAAAAAAATTCACCTCCTCATTGGCAGGTATAAGATGATTTGAAATGAACCAATTTGGTTTCTATAAATACTCTATTAGAAAATAAATTCTCAGAGAACAACAAGAACTCATTTTATTAATAAAAACATAGATTATTTAATTGTTATTAAACTAATGGATCCAAATGATTAAAAACAAATGATACAAAATGCATGTTGTTTAAATTATATAGATTTGTACACCATTGAAAGTTTACAGAATAAGCATTGTACCTTTGTATTCACCTACCTACCTCAAACTAACTGCACCCTTCTTTAATTATAACCACAGAAAACATTTTGTTGTGTATTATTTTAATTTTTAAAAAATGATGTGTAAAATGAATATGTAATACATATAATCATGCATTAACGTATGGATGTATACATACACATACAATTTTTTATTTTTTTAAACATTATTTTTTATTGTTTAAAGAGACGGTGAGAGAGAGGGTGAAGAGCAGTCTTCATAGTTGTACATTATTAGTTGTGACATAGTTTTATTCCACACAGGTGGATGTGGAGCTGTGAGGGGAGGAAACCTAAGTGGGACTTCCCACATGGGAGATGAAAACCTTCACTGCTGAACCATCACCACAGTTACCAGTTATGCTGCAGTTTAGCATATGGGGTTGGTTGCATGCGCTGGAGTTGGAAATTGAACCCTAGACCTCAAGATTGTGAGACAAGTGCTCAACTGCTGAACTACCTTGGCAGCTCCACATACATTATTTTATCTAAATATTACAAAATACCATGTGAATACATATATTTGCTATTTCCAATGAATTTAAATTAATTTTTTTCTATCAATATCTTCTCTGTATCTATGAGGACTATTGTCATTTATCATGGCTACATCATATTAAAATTAATTATAATAATTTTTGATGCTTCTTTTAATAAATATTGGGAATATTTACAATATTAATAATTTTTATGTTTTTGCAATTCTTCCATTATGTCTCTGTGCTCTTATGATTTTAATATCTGGTGTTAAAAAATATCTCAAGTAAACCATCATTTTTGTTTCAGATCCCTGGAGAGCTGAGCATAAGGAGAGGGCTTATTTTAAATTATTTTACTCAGGGAATATAATAGTAGGACCATATATGAAGACTAAAAAGTATAAAACAAGAAATAGCTATTGCAGAGAGCGAGAATTCCCTTCCTCTACCCTTCTTTAGTTTATGGTTAAACTAATAATAAAATATTAAAGTTGGCATAAGACTAGATTAACAGGAGGAAATAAATTTATTGTACGTGTACATGCATAGTAGAATCATAATATGATGCTCATATCATAAAATGAGCTAAAAAATAATGATCAAACAAAGCACTTTTTCATACTTCTTTAGGCAAAACCAAAAAAAAAAACAGACAAACAAAAAGAATCCCAATACATTTGTGAGAAATTGACAGGACAGAGAAAGTGCTTATTAGAAAGGAATCTAAGATTTTGGTGTTCTTTAGTTGGTAATGACTAATTCAGAAAGGATTTACAAAGCTTGTTTTTACAAACTTTCAATTGATTTTTTTTAACTCTGTGATAAGGTTTTCTCAGTCCTCAAAAGCAGAAAAGGCATCCTTCATATGGAAGATTCATCTCCCCCTTTAGAAGAACAGAGAGGTCAGGATTTTCTTCTATCAGGGGCAGTTTCTTAAATAACTTTAATTTAAAACAACCAATATGCCATTGTGGGATATCTTGGGGCAGCCTGACTTGTGACCCCACAGAGCCATTACAGAGAGGCTTTTATTAGGTGTGTTTTGCTCCTGAGTTTTCAATTTCCCAGGGCTTTCCTCAGAGAGGGTATCCAAATAGCAGCATAGCATCATCACCTCTGATAAAGTTTGGGGGAAGAAATCCACTCACCAGTTTTCATCTCTCATGGTTAAAGGTTAGGCTTGGGGATATTAAGACTCCCACAGTTCTAGAGGCACAAACATAAATACAGAGGGGATTTTTGTGGTTAAGCAACAGACAATCTCTGGGGGAAGAGGCAAGAGGTGTCTCAGTCACCCTGAGGAAAAATGAAGTCAGGTTATGCTTGGGTGGATTTGCTCAGAGCCCTAGAAGGTCATTGACTCAGTAGCAGATGGAATAAAAAAAGTTTGGATACACAGTGTCTGGTCCAGAGGTCACATATGAGTAGTATATGTTTGCATATGTATCAACTCTTAACATAATGTCATGTTTATTGGTATTAAACTTATAACCTTGGATTAAAGGACTTTATGAACCTGACTTCAAAGGCAAGGGAAGTAAAAGCAAAAATAAATAAATGGGACTTTATACAACAAGAAAAAAAAGTTTGTGCACAACAAAAGAAACCATTAACAAACCAAGTTACCAAACAATTAGGAGAATGTATTTGCAAACAATGCCTCTGATAAGGAGCTAACATCTAAAGTATAAAGAACTTGTAAAAATCAACAATAACAAAGAACAAGCAATACTATTAAAAAATGAGCAGAATAACTAAACAGGCACTTCTCTCAGGAACACATACAAACGCCCAAAAGATATATGAGAAAAATGCTCAACTTTACTAGCTATGTGGCAAATTTAAACACCATGAGATACTGCCTCACATATGTTAGAACGGCTATAATCAGCAAAACAAGAAACAACAAATGCTAGAGAGGCTGTGGAGAAAAGGAACCCTTATAAATTGCTGGTAAGAATGCAAATTGTTATAACTGCTGTGGAAGACAGTATAGAGCGGGGGTGGCAAACCTATGGCATGCATGTCCAAAGTGGCACGCAGAGCAATTATTTTGGCATGTGGAATTATTGTTCTTTGTTATAAAAACATCCTATACCTCTTATAGACATAAAAATAATTGATACCTCTATCTCACTCGATGGGTTGGCACGCGAGTCGAGCGAGTATACTCTTATTTTATAAACTTTGGCACTCAATTGCCAAAAGGTTTGCCACCCCTGGTATAGAGACTCTTCAGAAAATTGAGAATGGAGCTACCCTAAAACCCAGCAATCTCCCTTCTGTGTATGTAACCCCTGCCCACCTCCCACCCCCAAATCCTTGAAAAACCTTAGTTTGTAAAAACATATGTATCCCAATGTTCATTGCAGTGCTGCTCATGGTGGCCAAGTCATGGAAACAACCAAAGTGCCCTTCAATAGATGACTGGGTAAAAAAGCCGAGGCACATTTACGCAAGGGAATATTACTCAGCTATAAGAAAAGATGAAATACTGCCATTTACAAAAACATGCATGAAACTTGAGATCATGATAAGCAAAATAAGTCAAACATAAAAGGCTAAGAACCATATGACTTCACTTATATGTGGAACAAAAAGCTGAAAGCAACAAAGAAACAAAACCTCATGGACACAGTCAATAGTTTAGAGCAGGGGTTCCCAACCTTCTCATACCATAGGGCGCATTCTAAAATATCGGTAGGGCGGTGGGCACCAGCTATTTCTAAGGATATTTATTATTGAACAAGAATAAAAAATAATAAACAAAAATAATTTTAAAATAATAAATTTATTGTACAAATTATATACACACAAAGAAACATGTATACAAAACGTAATACAAAGTAAATAAAAAACACGTATAATAAAATCATTTAAAAAAACATAAAAGAAAACATAAAAAAAATCAATCTGTCAGTGTGATCTTTGGCATTGCATTTCATTGGCCAGTGCCTTGTAATTAGGAGA